>JAHBCN010009208.1:0-35911 GCA_019359885.1 Listronotus oregonensis | reverse complement strand
ACGTCAACATTTAAGAAGGCAACTTTTTGGTCCATTTTAAGAAGAAAATTTCATATGAACCTATGTAGTAAACGTCCTAATTTTTGAGATACAGGGTGGTTAAATTTTTAAAAGTAAATCATTTATTATTAATATCCGTAATACTACTTTAGATATTTTAATGAAATTTGGCATACATGTACTATGTATCAAAAAGCATTTTTTAGTGTACCACATTTTTTAATTTAAGTTAATAGCTAAACTTGTTGATAAGATAGTTGATCAATAATTTGTACCGAGTGTCACAAAAGTGGCAAGGGATACCGGGTGTCCCAAAAACTGTAAATAATTTCCCAATTTGACTTTGTACTTTCTTACTTTGATAGTAGTAGAAAACAATCTTTACTTGTTTCGTAACGCAGATAGATCTACGCCTTATAGACTTGGAAAGGCGTTTCGGTTTTCTAGTGAAATTTAAATATTTTTTTTGCTAACCTAAAGTTAATTTTTTTTCTTATATTTTTAAGTAAATTTTGCTACTTCTTTTATGAAATTAGGCTTTTGATAAATTTGTAATCAGCTAGTCTTGTTATTAGATAATAAGTTACGTTTTCATTATCTAACCTCTTGACAAATTAATAAAGGCTATCAGTGCCTAGTTAAAGAGTAATTTTAAACCTTCTTCTTTCTTTGATATGTTTCAAAGTTAACAAAATTTTAAGTTAGTCAAGGAAAAATTTTTACCTTTTAAAAGATGTGTATTTATAAACATTGAATTGCTAATAGGCTCCATTGGCGTATCACAAGAATTTTGTGGTGTAGTAATGCATATATTTTATTGTAAACAAAAACTTGTGTTGATTTATTCAGTTCTTAGTGTCTTATTTAGCAATAGTCATTTTACAGGGCGTCCAAACCTTAAATTTGCACTAACTGAATTTCAGTCTACATTTAGTCGATAGCAGAGTTTGTGGGCAACTACTTATGGTGCGGAGGCGAACCGATTTACGTTTCTGTACTAAAATATAATAATCATTAAATATATTTTTCTTTAACAAGTGAAAAAAGTTTTTTCACCCCAAGAAATATTTCTTGGGACAATAGTATATCCTTATAAGTTCTTCAAAAAAATTATTTTTACGCAAATTACCACCCCACAGTGGTGTCCACATCATTTTGAGCATCCATTTAATTGTGTCTTTTAACTTATTCATATATAATATTATAAGAGAAACAATTTTGCTGGCAAAATTTTCGATTGGCATGAAAGTTTGTTGCTTGGTTATTTCGCAAATGACATTTTTAATAAAATCACGAGCCGTCAAACGAGTAATTTTGTTACAAATACATGAGCGAAATTGCATGAAAGCAACAAACTTGAATAAAACCAAAAATTTTCTCTCGAATGATAATTGACATGGCTATTTCACAAGAGAAGCAAATTCTACTTTTTTAATTGTTACTGACATTAATTGGCTTTTTGGCACAGGAATATTTTGTCGCTGTAGTTTTTACATTTTGGTTTTGTCAAGGCTGATCCGGGTAAAAAATTTTGTCAGTGAAAAGCAGGGTGTTTCTATGGTATTTTGCTAATATAAAATGCTTAAATAAAATAGGCATAAGAAATGGTTCTTTTAGAAGCGTGTGGAAAACTATACTTTTCCGCATTAATCTGCGTGCGGAAAATAGCATTTTTCCGCACTAGTGCGGAAAAGTAAAATCTTTTAGTTTTTGAAACATAAATTAGTATCTTATTATAAAATAATGCATAAATTTGCTTATAATAGTTATATATTTGAAAAAACTGAATTTTGCTGTAATATTGCAGCTTTTATAACATTTATTAAATAAAATAAAATAATCTCAATTTACCAAATGTAAGTACACATTTTTAATAACTTCATATGAATTATCAAAGAACTCATAGCAACCAACTAATTGTTTATGCATCTATCAAAAATTAATTTTCTGTTACGCATTTTTCAACCAGAAGATAGAGAAAGAGAAGAGATTTTTTTGGTCTATTTCTCTTATTTATCAAAAACAGGTAAACCCAATACGTTATGGTCTAGATACTCTATGCTAAAATGTATCATTAAGTTACGAAGTGACGGCCTACCTTAAAAAACAAAGCGTTGGTTTTAGACCCAAAAAGGCTAAAGTCTTTTTAAAAGAAGATATATCGAAATTCATGGATGAAGCGCCAGATGATACTTATTTACATATAAAAATGGCTACGATTTTTGGCTTAGCGGGCGCTTGTCGTAGAGAGGAGTTAACAAAAATATGTCTGGACCATATTGAAGACCAAGGAAATTTAGTATTGATGCACATTCCAGACTCAAAAAAGCGCAGCTCTAGAAGCTTTGTCATTTCTGGAGATGCCGAAAATGGAAAATTTTTGAATCTATATAGAAAGTATGCCAATTTAAGAAAGCCGACAACACCACATAGGCGATTTTTTGTAAATTATAAACACGGAGTGTGTACAGTACAATGTATCGGCATTAATACCTTCGGAAAAATGCCATCAGAAATAGCGGCCTATCTCAAACTTCCTAACCCGGAATTGTATACTGGTCATAGCTTTCGCCGGTTCTCTGCAACATTTTTCGCAAACTCCGGAGAACAAGTCTACATTAGTCGCTAAAGGATACCTGGGGAATTCAACAAATTTAAGAAAGGATATTTTAAACAAAATACTCAATTTTACCGAAACACCTTCCACTATCCAGAAACAACCGTGAATGCCATCTTCGAATGTACTAAACCCCTTGGTTTAAGAAACTACTTCCATAGTTGCAAAAGATTGGCTCATTAAGAACCCAACGCCCCGGCCGTCAACTTTTCTACAGAAAAGCAACTCGCGTCAGCAATAAATTTGCAAAACGCGACCAATTGCACTTTTACTATAAATGTTAATAATAATAATCAATGTATAAATTCCTTTGTTAATAAATAATACTTTAATTATAAATCTTTAAAATTATGTTGGATTTTCCTCACGCTTGTAGAAAAAATATTGTTCCTAACACTTGCGTAAAGTAACTTTTCCGCTCTTAGCTGCTTACCCGAACTTCGCTGCGCATCGTTCGTGTTACTGCAGCCGCGTGCGGAAAAGTATCACTTTCCGCACTTGTTAGGAAAATAACTATATTTACCAAAAAAGTGCGGAAAGTGATTAAATAATAAAACATGCTTTTTTATCATGATCTATTAATAAGAAGCTTATTTAAAGAACATTTAAATTACAATAAAGGAAAAGTTAACGACGGTAAATGTTGAAATTAAAAGTACAATTTGTGTTTGTTGCATGCTGCAATATAGCAGATGCCGCAACATCTTAAAGAACGTCGCATCGTTTCTTATTTGAATTTGGTTGGTTGGTGTTTGGCCCATTACAGAACTGCCTGGATCAGCTTGCTGCAGAGAATTACTTGTGTAGTGAATAGAGAAATGTAGATTGGGCTGTACAGGTTGTAACACCGTACACGATTCTTCTTTCCGCGCTTCTGGTAGCATCGAGTCTTCTTGAAAATGCAATTTGTGTGCTGGAGAACGGTTTTTGTAATTGGAAACGATTTAAGGATTTTTACATTTTGGATCTCACTACTGCATTAGCTCTTCAGGGCGACAATCTCCAGCTAGTCCAAAGATGATGGCTACCTTGGTCATTATACAGGGTGTCCCAAAAGATATGGTCCAAAGTTTGGAATCATGTAGATTGGATCAAAATAAGGTAACAACTTCATAAAACTTTTTTCTCTATGCCCCTTCTTTACCGAGCTATTAGCTCTTAGAGGTAACAATTGAAAATCGATTTTTTATTAATAACTTTTGAACGGCTTGTACGATCTGGATTTTTTTTGTTGATTAATTTTAGCTAATAACTGTCTTGCATTAACTGCTATAAACATGCCCCGAAACCATTAAAGATACCAGGTCCGGACTATCAAATTTGTAAAAACTTAAAATTTTTGCAGTGTTGCCATATTTAACATTTTGACCTTACTGGTAGATTCCCCTGAGTTTTCTATGAAAAATGGTATACTTTATCTTTATTGATAGGACTAGCGGTTTTCGCGTAAAATACATTTAAAATCATTAAGGTATACTCGAGGGCTCTCGATAAGATATACCCTGGGGCTCTCAATAAGGTGTACTTAAGGACTCCCTATGAATCTTATGTCAAAATCTACTACCAGAAGTCAATTTTCAGCTAAAAATTATAAATTAAAAGCTAAAAAACTTAATTTATTTTAACAAAAAAAATTAAAACAATAAAACCATACAGCAAAGTAGAAACTTTATGATTATTAGTAGAATAACAAAAAAAAACTGCTATGCGTAAATTTAACTAAGGTATGTGTTTAAAGTGAGCACCCTGTACAGCTACACATTTTCTTAATTTACTAAGACATGCTCTTTGAACCTGAAACAACATGTTAGGATTATTCCTTATAGCAGCGCAATGAAACATAATTCTTTCTAATAAATTTTCTCTGGTCTGCACAGGAGTTGTATAAACAAGATTTTTAAGATAACCCCATAAAAAAAGTCCAAGGGATTTAGATCAGGGGATCGAGGTGGCCAAGGAAATGGACCACCCCGACGTATCCACCAATTAGGGAATCGGTTATTCAAATATTCCCTTACAATAACACTAAAATGTGGCGGAGCACCGTCGTGCATAAACCATATGTTATTTCGAATTTGTAGTGGAACTTCTTTTATTAAATTATTTAAGTCCTCCTGAAGGAATTGTAAATAATTTTCTCCGTTTAAACGTCCGTCAATAATAAATGGCCCAATTAAGTGGTTTCCAATGATTCCCATCCAGATGTTTATTAAAAGCTTGTGTTGATTTTTTGTTTGAATTAGCACAGGGGGTTCTCTTCATCCCACATGTAAAGATTATGAGAATTTATAACTTCATCCCTAGAAAATCCCCCTAAAAAACTTTATAACCTAGATAAAAAATTTGTTCTGACAGTTTGCTAATAAATAATATGACACCTACTACTCTTTGATTTAAAAAAATAAAAAAAGCGAAAGTGGCCGTCTTGATCTTATTTAGAAGATTTATTAGAAATAATTATGTTTCATTGCGCTGCAATAAGAAATAATCCTAACATGTTGTTTCAGGTTTAAAAAGCATGTCTTAGTAAATTAAGAAAATGTGTAGCTGTACAGGGTGCTCACTTTGAACACATACCTTAGTTAAATTTTCGCATAGCAGTTTTTTTTAATTCTACTAATAATCATAAAATTTCTACTTTGCTGTATTTTATTGTTTTTATTTATTTATTTTTTGTTAAAATAAATTAAGTTTTTTTTAACTTTTAATTTATAATTTTTAGCTGAAAATTAACTTTTGGTAGTAGATTTTGACATAAGATTCATAGGGAGTCCTTAAGTACACCTTATTGAGAGCTCCAGGGTATATCTTATCGAGAGCGCTCGAGTATACCATAATGATTTTAAATGCATTTTACGCGAAAACCGCTAGTCCTATCAATAAAGATAGAGTATACCTTTTTTCATAGAAAACTCAGGGGAATCTACCAGTAAGGTCAAAATGTTAAATATGGCAACACTGCAAAAATTTTGAAGTTTTTTACAAATTTGATAGTCCGGACCTGGTATCTTTGCTGGTTTCGGGGCATGTTTATAGCAGTTTATGCAAGACAGTTATTAGCTAGAATTAATCAACAAAAAAATTTCAGATCGTACAAGCCGTTTAAAAGTTATTAATAAAAATCGATATTCAATTGTTACCTTTAAGAGCTAATAGCTTGGTAAAGAAGGGGCATAGAGCAAAAAGTGATATAAAGTTGTGACCTTATTTTGATCCAATCTACCTGATCCCAAACTTTAGACCATACCTTTTGGGACACCCTGTATATATGTTATCTGGAGCATTAAAGATAATCGGCATCTTTTTGCTCTAAAACCATAGATTTTTTCGATTTGTATCCATCGTTAGCTCGCTTTAAATAAGAGATTAATTTATAATATTTACTGATGTCGATACCTTTTTTCAGTTTTATGAGAAGCTTTAGAGGTAGTATACAGGGTAAGTCTGTGAAGTGGGACCCCCCATTTATTGCTTTAAATATTTAAATTGGAAAAAATGTTTTATACAAAAATATTATGGTTTTTGCTGCTCTATATTTTGCAAATAACGTTATGTATACAGGGTGTAGCAAAAAGCAAGTAGCAATAAATTTAGAATAAAAAAATCCGCTCATCTCTTAATGTTGTTTTACGTTTCTATGGTTTTAGCGGTGTTTTTAGAGTGACGTAATTCAATTACAAAGAAAAAAACGATTAAAACATTTTTTTTTCAGATTAATAAAACTGTCATTTTGACATTTTTATTAATCTCTATAGGGTTATTATGCAACTCTTAAAAAACCGCTGAAACTATAGAAACGTAAAACAATATTAAAAGATAAGCGGATTTTTCCCTTCCAAATTTGTATTTAAATGCGAATATCTCGTAAACACTTGAATTTTTTTTTTTTTATCTTGGGACAGTCCACGAAGGCTGATGCCTAAGTACTAACGTACCGTGGGTGTCTTCAATGTCGTGAGAGGGAGTTTGTTCACACAGGACTTAAATTTTTGGAGATTGGGAGGAGAAGGAAAACTTCTGCGGGCAGCAGGTTCCATAGTCTTGACACTCTAGGAATAATGGAACGAAGAAAGCGGGAAGTTCGGGGCCTCTCTAACTGAACTGTAAAAGGATGCATAAAAAGTTGTCACCTACTGGAATTTGGGGGCCAAGAAGAGGGGATACAGCCTAAAATTCTGTGAGCGTTGGATCATTAATAAGACGAACAGCTCTTTTTTGAATGGAGTCCAGAAGGCTAAGTGTTGTAGGGGACGCCATACCCCAGACATGAGAAAAATATTCCAAAGAGGGTCTGATTTGGGATACATACAGAGCGTACAGATTGGAAGAAGGGAAATATTTTCTGGCTCGAAAGAGGAATCCAATCTTTTTTGAAGCTGCCGAAGCTATGGATGAAATGTGTTTGTGCCAGTTGAGGTTATTCTCAAAAGTAACGCCGACTAGATTAAACGACTCTTTGTTCTGCAGAACTTGGCCGCTCATATGTAAGGGATGAGCATTCGCAGACTTTTTTCGCGACAGCGAACATGACTGTGTTTTTGAGGCATTAAACTGAACACGATTTTTGGCGCCCCAATCCAAGATAAGTTTGAGGTCTTGTGAAAGAGATATCTGCATTGACCTGCGCTTGTTTTCAAAATCAGAATTACACGGTGGCTTAAGAAATTGAATACTAGAGTGGAGGGTACTATCGTCAGCAAAACTATGAATGGAATTGATTGTGGAAGAGAGAAGATCGTTAATGTGTAGAAGAAACAGCGTGGGTGTCAGCACTGAGCCCTGGGGCACCCCAGCATTTATTTGGTAGAAGCTGGAGGAATGACCATCTACACTAACTGATATACGTCGATTAGAAAGGAAACTGGAAAGCCAAGAGCAAAGCTTAGGTGGAAGACCGTAAGAAGGAAGTTTGTTAAGAAGCCCATCATGCCAGACCTGATCGAAAGCTTTGGATATGTCAAGAGCAACGGCCTGGGATTCACCAAGAAACTCAAGGGACTTGTTCCAGTTGTGTGAGACAAAGGAAAGAAGATCAGCTGGGGATCTACTGTGACGGAATCCATATTGTCTATCATGTAAGATCTTATGTTTTTCCAGATACTTTAAGATTTGGGAATTAATGAATTTTTCCATTACCTTGCAAACAACTGAAAGAAGAGATATAGGTCTATAGTTAGAAGAGAGACTTTTGGATCCTTTTTTGGGGACAGGTTGCACACGTGCAGCTTTCCAACTCTCCGGGAAAATGCCCGTGTCGTAAGAGATTCGAGTTAAGATGGGTGCAAGCTCGGGAGCACATTTTTTTAAGACGATTGCTGGTATGCCATCCAGCCCAGACGATTTTTTAGTATTAAGAGAAGAAAGAATACGCTTGATCTGTTTGACTTTAAAAATTATATCGGACATTTTATGAGAAACGGGGACAACTGTTGGAAGAGGAAGATTAATAGGAGGATCAAGCGTAGAATTGGCAGCAAATTGTTTGGCAAATAGTTCGGCTTTTCCTTTGGAGGTAGAGACAGAGAGACTTGAATATAGAGATATGATATGCTGAATAAAAAATATCTAGAATTTTATGCAGAAAACAAAAATGTAACAAAAAATATAGGAAGTAATTTAAAAAAATAACTTTGTTCTTGTACGGACTTTTTGATACACCCTGTATACATAACGTCGTTTGCAAAATATAGTGCAGTAAAAACCAAAATATTTATGTATTAAACATTATTTTTTAATTTGAATATTTAAAGAAATAAACGGGGGGTCTCACTTCACAGACTTACCTTGTATATACCATAGAGTCGATGAAGCGTATGATTTTGATAATTTGTGGAAATATGAGCTTTTTTCGGGTTACGTTTTACGAACGATTCTTGAACTATCCGAGAACGGCCCAGAACTGTATGCGCGGTAGCTCAATACTTTGAATCGTTCTCTGACAGTTCCAGGATTATCAGACATTTGAAAATCTCAACCCACCGATACAGGTTCAGACTTCCCAATGTAGTCCTAGAAAACGCGAAAAGTCCGAGAACAGTTCTTTAAAACCCGAACAGGCAATTTGGAACTGCGCAAGCGCCGGACGGTTCTAGAATAGTAATTTACCGAACCCGAAAACAGCTATGCTAATATTATCCCCTCTTCTATGGTGGATACTTTCGTCTGGTTGCACCGGTCCTCGAATAATCGATTTTTTTTTGTACCTCTCTTCTGACTTCTGCGGAGTCAGGGTATTGTTCGCCTCTTTAACTGCATCAATTATCTCTGGCGAAAAGTCTTTAAAGTCTTCTGAGTTGTCCATTTTTAATTGAAATTACGTACACAAAAAAAGGACGCCTAGAACGCTATTTTGTTGACTGTCGGTTTATAGCGACTGTTGCTACGGATATGTTTTGTTGCCAACCATTACCACCACAAGTCTCCTGTCAAGTCCATTATTATTATTGTCAATGTATTTGACAGTTTTTTAGTAGGGTTCCTGCATATGTCTTTTTAAGTTTAATGGTTGAGGGTATGAATTTTGAAAGTAGTAATAGGTATAACAAATGTTAATACGCAGATTTAGGTTTTTTGATTAAAAAATAGTACCTATAGATAGTAATTTGATTTAAAGTAAAAAATGGTATATTTTGAATTATTAAAATAATATGCTTTAAAGTGAAAATCGTGCCAAAAAGTATAATCAGCCAGAAAAATAAAAATTTCACGAAAAATATTTATTCGTAATATAATATAATATATAAAATAATAATATATATATATATATATATATATATATATATATATATATATATATATATTTAATTAATTTTTGGTATACTAGGTTTTTCTCAGAGGTAGGTTTTTCTGTAGAATTTTCATTTTTTAAGCTTATAAATGGATCATGACTGACAATTGAGAACTGTCATTTTATTACGATCGTTTAGGATGCCGATATAAAAAAAATTCAAAACTTTTTTGTGCGCAAAAACAATTAACGTTATCGAGTGTGACTTTTGAATATACAAGGTACGTCATAAAGATTTTTTTTTAATTTCGAAATAATATGGCACACGTAACATGAGATTCTGGCTCTAGAACGTTTTTTTTTTAAATTTCAGTGTGTTGTCTCTTAGATCAATAGGGACATTTTTGAAATCTGCATATTTTTCTGGCAATTTTTTAGCAGAGGTATAAAAAATTAGGCTGCCCATAACTAGAACAAATTTCGTGGGTAAAGTATCTAGGTGGTTTTATTGACCGTGAAAAGTAAAAATTCTGAAAATATATACAAATTAATATACTATGAAATTAACATTTCACTTGGCATAAACATGTTTTTTTCTTCGATACTGGAGCATATAATTTTTTTATTTGTTTATTCTATATGTATGTATGTAAAATATTTTTTATTGGATTTTGATAATAAGTCAGACTCTTTAGCCCTTTAAATAAGTATTAAGGAACAGAAAAGCTTTAACTTCCAGTAATTTTTTAGGCCTCCTGTAGGTTTGCACATGAATGTCCTATCTAAAAAATAAAAAAAAATAAAATTTAGAATTATAGATATCCTTTGGTTCGTTTCCACAAGATATTTTGTACATGTAAAGAGGTATACAGAGTGTCCCAAATTGGTGGGGAATGTATGGGGATCTTGGAAACCACGATAGATAGAAAATCGGTTATATGGGGAAGGTTTTGGACAATTATGTTGGTAAGCTAATCCCGTTTACTACATAGTTTTATCTATTCAGGTTTTTGATAGATTTTGAAAAAACCTGAAACATGCATTTTCGAAAATCGGTAAGTAAAAATTTTTCAAATCTGTAAAAACTTTTTCAAAGCAACTTTTTTTGTAGTATATGACCAAGTAGTCAATTTTTATTTTCTACGTTTCGGGTTTTTAGAATCATGATCAACTTTATTTTTTCATATAGACGCCATATTGGATTTTTACGCAGCCAAATAGTGCTTTTTATTCTGATTTCAACAATGTATAACATGTTATAATTTAAGAGTTTATAATTTATTTTAAAAACAAATATTTTCTCAGTTGGCCTTAATTCCAGCGAACGTCATTTTTTTTGTAAACAATAAAATAATTAGTTATTGGCAAAATGGATAAGCTGAACAGATATTTTACAGCAATGGGTTTCGCGAATAGAGCTATAACGTTAATACCGTGTTACAACAAAACTACACGTAACAAGTTAATTGAAACAAGTGAAAACAAAAAGAATGAAAAGTGGCTAAACTAATATTCCTACTAAAATGAAGATGTAAAATAACGACCTAAAATTAAAAATGTTGTCCATATTAAAAATGTTGTCCATAACCACAACATATTAACGATATTTTTTTAATTAGTCCCAACTACCCTATGAATGGTTGACTTAGGTATGTGAAATTTTCAACATCCCTGACTGAAGATGTTGGATTTTCTTTAAAATGTTGGTCAACTGCAGCATCTCCATTCTTCAACGTACTTCTGAGGTCGTGGTTTTTAAAAATTTCCAAATTTAAGCAAATTTGTAACCACTTTTCGAAAGAATGCAGCATAGGCGTGCGCACAGTGGGTGCCGTGGGGGCCGTGGCACCCACACTAGTCTGAAAAAGATTACTGTATTTAAAATATGAAAATTATTATTTGATAAGGTTCGATTTAAAAATTGAAATCCTTAGAATCAAATGTATGAAATGTATTGTATCCAGTTTTATTCACTTCATTATTATTATTATTATTTAGAAAGATCCAACATGACGTATCCCATGGCTCCGATCCCATAGGGCGTCATGCGGAAGGCCATCCGTATCGAAGACCACTCCTCGCATCCGCTCGGTCAGTGATCTTCGGCCAAATTATTATTATTATTACTATTACTATTATTATTATCTCGGCACCCACACCAGCTTTACCCTGCGCACGCCTATGGAATGCAGCCTTTCAGGAAAATAGTCATAATACGTTTGCGCAGCTATATTAACATTTCTATTGCTTTGGAAATAACGTTGCAAAATATCAAGTTTTGTTAAAAATAATTAACCATTTTAAAAAGTTGAAAAAATTTTAATAACGTACCCGAGCTAACTTGATAATGACGCTAGATGACATTCGCCGGAATCAAGGCCAACTGAGAAAATATTTGTTTTTCGAAGCGGATGAGGTTATAAACTCGTAAACTATAACATGTTATACATTGTTGAAATAAGAATAATAAGCACTATTTGGCTGCGAAAAAATCCAATATGGCACCCATATGAAAAAGTAAAGTTGATGATGATTCATCAACTTTACTTTTTCATATGGGGCCATTACATTTTGTTGTAACACGGTATTAACGTTATAGCTATCTTCGCGAAACCCATTTCTGTAAAATATCTGTTCAGCTTATCTATTTTGCCAATTACTAATATTTTATTGTTTACAAAAAAATTCCCGACTCTCTAAATTATAACATGTTATACATTGTTGAAATCAGAATAAAAAGCACTATTTGGCTGCGTAAAAATCCAATAGGGCGTCCATATGAAAAAATTAAGTTGATGATGATTCTAAAGTCCCGAAACGTAGAAAATAAAAATTGACTACTCGGTTATATTCTACAAAAAAGTTTGTTTAAAGAAGTTTTTACAGATTTGAAAAATTTTCACTTATAAAAAATATGGCCGATTTTCGAAAATGCATGTTTCAGGTTTTTTCAAAATTTATCAAAAACCTGATAGATAAAACCATGTAGTAAACGGGATTAGCTACTAACATAATTGTCAAAAACTTTCCCCATTTAACCGATTTTCTATCTATCGTGGTTTCCAAGATCCCCATACATTCCCACCAACTTGGGACACACTGTATAGTTTTAAAATCTGCACATTTTTCTGTCAATTTTTTAGCAGAGGTATAATAAAATTAGGATTCCCATAACTACAACAATTTTCGTGTAGACCTACAGGGTAAAGTATCTAGGTGGTTTTATTCACCATGAAAAATAAAAATTCTGAAAGTATATACAAATATATCATAAAATTAACATATTACTTGGCACAAACATGTTAATTTCTTCGATACTGGAGTATGTGTTCAATAGCAAATCACTTTTTTTTACTCTAAGCAAGTATGTTAAATGTTTTTTTGTTGGATTTAGATAATACGTCAGACTCTTTAGGCGTTTAAATTAGTATCAAGAAACAGAAAAGCTTTAACTTCTCAGTGATTTTTTTGGACCTTCTGTAGACCTACACAGGAATGTCCTATTTAAAAAAATTCCTATTGACCTAAAAACAAGAGACTTAATAAAAAAAGTTTAAAGCCACAATCCCATGTTATGTGTGCCATATCATTTGGACATGCGGGATCAATTCGCGAATATTAAAAATCCCTTACCCCAGATTTTTAGTATATATTAAGAAAACATTCTAAAAGTGGATAAAAAGGTTTTTTTAGGGTAAAATTTTGTTATTCATTATTTATAAACAACACAGAAAACTTTAAAACTGAGAAGGTATGTATCGATATCGTCATTTCTCAAATTTGTGACATACTGTATAAATTTTTATTTCATAGAAAAAAGCGCGTCTAAAAATATTTACTGACGGGTAAAAGCATTTTTGTTTAAATAACTTATTGTTGCTTTATTAAATTCATCCTCTTGTTGGAGACTAGCACTGTAAAAAATTAAAATTTACAAGAATAAAATACCTCTAAGAAATACCCGATAAATATCTTACCGATAATAATTAATCATTAATTCAAGTAAAAAAAAACAAATAGAACTGTAAATTCAATAGCAAAGAAGTATTTTATTATTTGTCATTTTCAGACGTTAAAACAAGCAGAAAAATCAGTGGGAACGAAATGAAAAATGGTAAACATCTGGAAACAACACAAAAATATTTCGCTATCTCCACTAAAAACCTACCTCTGTTCTCACAAGGGAAATTAGATTTTTCGCGGTTTTTCTCACGTCTCCCGCATTTATTTTGAAATTATACGGACAATATGTTTAAAAGCATTAAAAGCACCGGATTTCTTTTTTGTTTAATTGGTTTTAAATTCCACAAAAGTATTTTTTTAATAAAAACCTTTAGTTTATATACGAGTGGTAGCTGTTAATTAAGGGCACTGACGCTTTAAAACATAGTATTTAAATTTTAAAGCGGGTGACAACAGTTAAATACTTTCTTATTTAAAATAATATTGCTTTAAAATTAAAAGGATTTCTATAGCGGTTCAATGACCTCTTTTAAGACTTTTTTTTTATTTTTTAGACTTCTGGTCTAACCGGAATCAACTTAAATGTATGTTTTTTAAATACCGCCTGTATTATTTTTTAGCCCATTTAAATGGCCTTGAAATTATCTTTTTAACAATATCAGGGTGTGGTAGGTAGGAAGGTGGATTTAAAGTGAGTGGACTTTCAGATTGGGAGAGAGTTCTTACATCTCCTCTTACTCGTGTCGCTACCGGACACGAGCACAATATGTGTTCTGATGTGTTCTGGTGTCCCTCCTGGAGAGTATGACGAGCAGACGATTAGATCCGTCATGCCCTCCTCTCCCGATCTAGTGACGTGGGTAGCTACCAGGTCCTTGTAACAGAAACCAGATGTTCCTTCTGAGGCCGCATCTCCGGCCTTATCCTATGGAAACGGTCCTATTCGCTTTCTGTTTAAAGCCAGGGAACCCTTTTCCCTTTAAAGGCGGTTCTGTCCGCCTTTTGTTTGGATTCATAGATCCCTTTCTAAGCACATGTTTGTTCGGGATGGATTAGCCCTTCCCCGTGAAACAGGCGCCGTTGACTTCAGGGGTACTTTTCGAAGCGGATTCACTCCTTTTGATCGGTGCACCTTTATCTGCTTGTGACTTTGGGTGGCACCTCTCGAAACGGATTTATCCGTTTCGGTCAGCGCACCCTTGTCACTTTTTTCCTATGAAAGCGGTTCTGTCTGCTTTCTGTTTGGAGCTAGGAATGTAATAGTCCACCACAGCAGAGCCCCAAATTACCGCAGTAAGGCTAGATACTCTGAGAGGTCATCCTGTATCTCAGAGGCACCGTTGGAGACACCTGTTCAAGGCACAGGATGTCATTCACTCATCAGCACAGTATGCTAACACCTTGAGTTAAGCCTTGTGTTCATCTTAGCTTCGGATCCCGTTCCATACGCTAGCCAAAAGAGTTGCCGATAACCAACAACTCTAGCGCATGTTCCAAAAGATCCTACTGGGCCCAACCACGACAACGACTTGTGAACACAGCGTTGGGATCAGGGTGTGACATTTGCTTTTAAAATGACTTTAATTACGTCAAAAGAATACTAAAAGATGTATTTAATTTTTTATACAGGCCTTCTATTCGAAGATATTAGCTCCCAAAGAGCTTCAATGGAATTAAGTTTTTAGACAAAATTATTGAACCACTAGGTATATTTCAGTTTAATTTTAATAAGATTTTATACCAAATTAAACTCTTTAAATTGCTATGAAAGTAAGTGTTGTAAATTATTCACAACTGCAGGGACGGACTAGCCCTTTTTACTGCCAGTATTCATAAGAACTTTAAACAACGTTTTTTACAAACATTTAACTTTTAACTAAAAATGAAGTACTTTTCAATCAATTTCCCCTATAATCGTGACAACACCGCTTTAATTAAAATAAACACATACCGCGACAGACATTCAATTCTAAGCCAAGCTGATTTTGAGCGCCACAGCAGCGCTCGGGCATGACTGCATATCTCTGTGATTACGTAGCGAGACGACGCATCCAATGAGAGCTCCGGCCCTTCGATGGACGCAAAAGGGTCAGGTGGTCGCGGAAAGGGGTAGGAGCGTCGTAAGAGTACGTCACGCGCGCGTCAATAAATAGACCAATAAAATGGGTCGTACGTCAAGCCTTGAAGGTCGGCAAATCTGGAAATAGCTGGAACGTTCTCTGATTTTATGACGTTATTAATGTAAAAATTTCCATAGCATTTTCGGACAAATCACCGAAATGTTTCTATTTAAATATTGGATAGAAATGTCAATTTTCCATGGTAGTTTAGTAAGATAATTGGCTATCACATCTTTTTTGTAACTAATTAAAACTTTAAGGTTTAGTACTGTATATTTCTTGGCTAGAAAAGCAACCCAAATATTTCTCTGTGTCTAATTTACATTGACATGTTCTACGTAAAGTTTCAAAGTAAAGTTAAGCTGTTATTAAAAAAAAGTTACGTGCTGAAGCAGGACAGGCTTTAACTGAAAGTGGAAAAGAATAGTAAAGGTGATTAGTGAATGATATTGTTTGGAGATTAGCTAAAATTTAAGGTAATATCTGAAATTATTGATTAGATAGTTCGTCAATAATTAATACTGGGTGTCCCAAAAACTGTAAATAATTTCTAACTTTGATTTAAAACTTTCTTACTTTTATATTGATAAAAAAACAATCTTAAATTTACTCGTAACGAAGATAGATTTACGCCTCACAGATTCTGGAAGGCGTTCTGTTTTCTAGTGATAAATTTCTTTGCCACATCTAAGTGATTTTTTTCCTTTTTTTTTCATTTTTTATAAAATCAAGCTTTTAATAAATTTGTAAACAGATGCTATTGTATTAAATAATAAGTTAACTATCAGTGGCTAGTTAAAAAGTAATTTTGAATCTTTCTTCTTTCTTTGATATTTTTTAAAGGTAAACTAAATATAAACATTTTTTAAAGAAAAAAAAGATTTTTTTTTGAAAACTATGTATTCATAAACATTGAATTAAGCTGCTGATACGCCCCATTGCCGTATCAAAAGAATTTTGTGGTGTATTATTGCATATATTTGATTGTCAATAAAAACGTGTGTATACTTATTCTATTCTTAGTGTCTCATTTAGCAATAGTCATTCCACAGGGCGTCCAAACTTTAATTTGCACTTATTGGTTTACAGTTTACATTTAGTCGATAACAGAGCTTCTTATGGTGCGAAGGTGTACCGATAAATGTTTTCCACTACTAACCGTTTTCAAAAAACGTTAGTTTATTTACACTGTTGGTTCGTAGTTAGAAATTTTCTCATTTAGTCGTGCTCGCGAGTGTATCAGACTGCACAGAACTCATGTTGAATCCTCTTACGAAGTTTTTAACTAAAAGTTGACCTTCTTATTGAAACTATTATAATAGTTACAGAAGATTTTTTCATATTCAGCCAGACAAAATTTAGGGAAGTAACAGTTAGTACAGTAAACGAAGGTGTGAACCTGAAGATCAGGTTGGGCCGTCACATTTTTTTTAATTTTCAGGTATTAATGTATACAATAACATCTGAAAATATCATATATAAAAAAAATGTCCGCAAGGGCCTGAAAATGGATCTCCAGAGCCCGAAAATCCGTTCTTTTAACTAATTTGGTCGATATCTCCGGAAATATGACACTTACGCAATTTATGTTTGGACAAAAATGAAGAGCAGTTCATTAACTGCAAAAATGATTCCTATCACTTTTGTCAAAAATTTTATAGTTTTTGCAATAATCGGCCATAAATGCGCCGAGTATTTTTACACCTGCCGCGTATCTCGAAAGGTGCTTTAAGCTACGTACAGTTCCAAATGGACAGACTAATTTTTAAATAACTCACGTAAAAATACAAATTTTTGCATGATTCAAAGTTTACATGAAAGAAGGCACGTGTAGCAATAATACCTTGTTACTGTTTCCTTTTTTTTTGTTTCTTTAGAATATTTAAAACTCGAGCCAAAGTTAGTTTTTGCTTGATATTTTGACCCTCCTATCAATCTGTTTATAGTTTTTTTTAAAACGTAATTTTACCGAATTCTTTTGGATTATGGAGCTTTGGAAGGTGTTGAATACATTTCGCAAAATTTAATAAATATATTTGTGTATTTTTATAAACAACGTGTTTTTCTTAGGGCGGGTTTTTTGAATTTCCGGAGTTTTCGAAAATGCTCGGGTTTATCGGGAATTAATAAATATTCAAGAACCATAAACAATCTTTGTAAATAGGATTGTAGATTTTAAATGCATACATTTATTAATCAAAAAGATGTCAAAGTGTAAACAAAATTCCCCTTACTTTTTATTTTAGTTTTCAGACAAAACGTCGTTAAAGAAAAACGGGGCAATGTTTTTCCAGTTTTCTTTTTTGGAGCACAAGGTAAGTTTTCATTTTTGTTATCCCAAGTACAATAAAGATCATTTATTTTGTGTTTTTTTGCCTTTTATTTTTGTGGCAGAAATATGAAAGTCAAAGCAAATTCTGGTACGATGGCATGTTTTATTTATAGCGAAGATCTGAGTATAGACGTTGTAATAGTAACACGTGGATTAGCAACTTTAATAGATGTAAGCAAGATAAAAAAGGACAACCACCATGTATTTCTACAGAAGCAATTCGCTCTGGAAAGGCATAGGAAGTGTAGGCTGAAGTACTCCCCAATGAATAATGGCAAGCTAAATTATCCAAACAGTCACTTTGTTAAAGACTCGACCAAAAGATTTAACCTTCTTCAAAGCCCCAAGAGAAAAAAAGAACAAGCCAACAAAGCACAGTCCTTAATTTTTGTTCCAATTGTCAATAAATAAATGATCTTTATGTAACTTTTGATAACAAAAATAAACCCTTAACATGTGCTCTTAAAAAGAAAAATTTAAATATTGACACGTTTTTCTTTAAAGACGTTTCCTCTGACAACAAAAATAAAAAGTAAGGCATTTTTTTCCCTTTTTTCACTTTCTTCTTGATAAATAAAAATATGTATTTAAAATTTACAATCCTATTTACACAGATTGTTTGAAAATAAAAGAGCAGAAAGTATTGTGGCCAATGTGGGTGCACGCGCTGTAGCTGACGGCTGTTCGATACTATACATAATCGGTACGCGCACGGTATAAAATAATAAATAAGTAGCTCAATTATTTAGAGAAAGTTTAAAGGCACTTATTACAGTACTTTATGTAAATATATATTGATAAAAAGGTCAGAATGTGATCTTTAATACAGTTGTAAAGCTCAAAAAATTTGAGCACGAAGAGAAAGTAATCATCAAAAAAAAATGTCGAATTTTTGTTGGGACATGAATTTCCTCGATTTTTGGGAAAACTAAGAAAATTGGAAAAAATAAGAGTGCTATCGAGAAGACAATCTAAGCTTTTAAATAATGTGCATTATTAGCCGATATAGTCCTTGAATATACAGGGTGTTATTTAATAAGTGTCCGATATTTCAGAGAGTGATTTTTCAAGTATTTTTAAGGTAAAAAGTTCCTATGAACGTGTGGTCTAAGATGCTTCGCTTTCAAGATACAGGGTGTCAAAGTTTTATTTTTATTTATGTTTTTTCTGCATAATTTCCTAAATAATGCCGATTTCCGAACGAAAATTGGTACCTGGGGGTTTTTTGACATGAGAAATTTGAATTTGTTCTTAATTTAGCTCTTACTTGTAGGGGGCGCTATCTACTTGTATGTTCTCACTTTCAAGGGCTCATGACTTTTGTACAACCTTGTATTTACATTTTTTTTAAAAAAAAAAATGGATTCCTTAGTCATTTTTACGTAAAAAAGGTACTCTTATTAAATGACGCTAGGAGCAACCGTTTTCGAAATATTTTAGTTTAAAATAATCGATGCATACGCTTAGTAATAAATATGCTAAGTAAAGACCGCCGAAAATGACGGTTTTATCAAGTAGCCTAGTCAATGCATTTTGTTTGTGTTGTCATGTAAAATTCAGACATAATACAATTTTGACGTACTTTGACGTACAGTTGAGTAGTAGGTAATAAATATTAGTGAGTTTTTTTTAAATGGTAAATTTTACCAATGCTGAGTATGCTGACATGCATTTTACATACGGACTTGCTAATGGAAATGCTTATGAAGCTAGACGTTTGTATCAGGAGCGTTATCCGAATCGCATAGTTCCAACTCCAAAACTTTTTCAAGAATCCACGGTCGGTTAAGAGAAACAGGAACATTTGAGAAAGCTAGTCACCTGTCAGGTGCAGTTCGAACGGTAAGAACCCCAGATATCGAAGATGCAGTCCTTAATATGGTAGAAGAACAGCCGGAAACAAGCACCAGGAAAGTAGCGTTTACGTTAAATATTTCTCATTTTCTGGTATGGAAAATTTTAGTGGATAATTTATTATATCCCTATCATGTTCCAAAGAGTTCAGGCACTGCTACCTCGTGACTTTCCCTTACGTATAAATTTCTGTCGTTGGTTTCTCCAATGCCTTATTCAAAACCCTTTGTTTGAAAACCTTATCCTGTTTACCGACGAAGCAAATTTCTCACGTAACGCTATACGTAATTTTCATAATAATCATATGTGGTCAAATGAAAACCCACATGCAATACAGGAATCACATTTTCAAGAACAGTTCTCTGTTAACGTGTGGGCAGGAATCCTGGGAGATAATTTGATAGGTCCATTTTTCCTTCCGGGAAGATTAAATGGCGAGATATATCGTCGTTTTCTTGAAGAGAATTTGCCTATTTTACTGGAAAATGTGCCACTTAGACTAAGGAATAGATGTGGTTTATGCATGACGGTGCCACTGCACATTTTAGCATCCAAGCGCGAGAGTTTTTAAATCAAAATTTCAATAATCGTTGGATAGGTAGGGAGGGACTCAACCATGGCCTCCTAGGTCGCCAGACCTTAATAGTTTGGATTATTTCCTTGGGGACATCTAAAAACTTAGTTTACCAAACACCTATTCAAAATGAAGAAGAACTGAGAAATCGAATAATGGACTCTTGTAGAACGATTGAAAATACTCCAGGAATTTTCCAGAGGGTACGCGAATCAATGAGGAGAAGATTGGATGCGTGCCTACAGGCAGGGTGGCATTTCAACATTTATTGTGATTTTGATCTGGTTTTTCATCCTGTTTTTATTTAGTGTTCGTCTGTTATTTTTTTTTAATATTTCATGTTGATTAAAAAAAGTTAATTTACAAAATTGTTTCATTTTTTTCAAAACACATGCATCGATTATTTCAAACCAAAATATTTCGAAAACGATTGCTCCTAGCGTCATTTAATAAGAGTACCTTTTTTACGTAAAAATGACTAAGGAATTCATTTCTTTTACCAAAAATAAAAATACAGGGTTGTACAAAAAGTCATGAGCCTTTGAAAGTGAGAATATACATGTGGCTAGCGCCCTCTACAAGTAAGAGCTAAATTAAGAACAAATTCAAATTTCTCATGTCAAAAAACCCCCAGGTACCAATTTTCGTTCGGAAATCGGCATTATTTAGGAAATTATGCAGAAAAAACATAAATAAAAATAAAATTTTGACACCCTGTATCTTGAAAGCGAAGCATCTTAGACCACACGTTCATAGGAACTTTTTACCTTAAAAATACTTGAAAAATAACTCTCTGAAATATCGGATACTTATTAAATAACACCCTGTATATTAATTAGCGATAAACCCGAGCATTTTTAAAAAGTGCGGAAATCTAAAAGAACCGCCCTAAGAAAAACACGTTGTTTATAAAAATACACAAGAAATATTTATTAAGTCTTAGGGAATGTGGAACACCTTCTAAAGGCCCATTATCCAAAAGGATTTGGTAAAATTACTTTTTATAAAAAAATATAAACAGATTGATAGGAGGGTCAAAATAGCATGCAAAAACTAACTTTGGCTTGAGTTTTTAATATTCTAAAGAAACAAAAAAAAAGGAAACAGTAACAAGGTATTATTGCTACACGTTCCTTCTTTCATGTAAACTTTGAACCGTGCAAAAATATGGATTTTTACGTGAGTTATTTAAAAATTAGTCCGTCCGTTTGGAACTGTACGTAGCTTAAAGCACCTTTCGAGATACGCGGCAGGTGCAAAAATACTCGGCGCATTTATGGCCGATTATTGCAAAAACTATCAAATTTTTGATAAAAGTGATAATTTTTGCAGTTAATAAACTGGTCTTCGTTTCGTCCAAATACGAATTGCGTAAGTGTCATATTTCCGGAGATATTGACCAAATTAGTTGAAAGATGGATTTCCGGGCTCTTGAGGGTCATTTTCAGGCCCTTGCGGACATTTTTTTATATATGATATTTTCAGAGGTTATTGTATACATTAATACCTGCCAAATTAAAAAAAAAATTGTGACGGCCCAACCTGATCTTCAGGTTTGATGTTTCTTCGGACTTCATTAACTGAACTACAGTGTAAATAAACTGACGTTTTATCGAGAACGGTAAGGATTAGAGACATAAATCAGCCTTTGCGTTGGGTCTTCGGCTAGTTCCTTGTATGTGCTTCGGTCTAGTAGGTCCCTGATTTTTGTCTTGTAATCTAAGGTGTTCATTACTACTGTTGCATTGCCTTTGTCAGCTAATGGTACTAGGATGATTTCAGTAAATCCATTGCAAAAGCCTTCCTACCTTATGTTTAAAAGGTAAGAGAAAGAATACGTAGCCTACTTAACAATTAAATATTAAAAGTCCAACAAGGAAAGTGAAGAAGTTTCTAAGATCAGCCAAGGATAAAAGGGACCCCCTTATGTTCGGAAGTTTATCAAATACCTTGTTAAATAACCGTTTTTACTGTGCGTTTTGAAAAAGTTGTTTTACAAGAATATAACTATGTCGCATCGAAATCATTTGTCATAAGATACAAAACAGGTTGTAAAAAATGTGTATAAAACTTTAAACAGTAGAGGACTTATTAAACAAGAAGCTTTAAAAGAAACATGTCTATATACAAGAACTTCAATATCATCGATAAGGGATATTATTATTAGGGTAGGTGCACCGGTAGTTGACCAGCACCCAGTAGTTGACCAAAATTTTTTTAACGCTAAAAAAAGAAATCTGAAAAATTTTGTTGGCTGTCTATGGCTTTAAACTGTTAATAGGCCCTTTTCCCCTAGTAGATGCCGCAACTAACCAACAAATTTTTGTGTTGTAGAAATTACGGACTCGTTCCCAAAAGTTTATGCTCTGTGTTACATATGTGTGAGATTTATGTGGTAATAAGCGTGGTAAGTAGACAACATTTATGTATCTTTTCATCAGTTTATGGGTACGTTTTTTTAAACCCAAAAAAAGATGGTAAACCCAAAGTTGAAGAATTATTTTAGTATTTTAGAATATTTTTTGTTTTAAATGGTTTTTTGTTGTAAAACATGGTCAACTACTAAATCAATATGTGCAAACACCAAAAATTGACCACTGTGGTCAACTAATGGTATTTCGAAAAATTGAAGCTTTTACATCCCCCTGTCTATCTTATAGGTCTGGATATGTGTGAAAAAAATATTTTTACTAAAAATAAACAGTTTTTTTAAACGGAGCCAGTAGTTGACCACAGTTTGCAGTGGTTTTCTGTTATGGTCAATAATGGGTATTTAATTTTTGGATATTCTTCAGACTCATTAAAACTTTTGTATTTTCAGAAAAATGTCTGATACTAAAAAAGAATTTTTTTAAAATTTACAAAAAGAACAAAAAACAGGCTCTAAGCCATATTTCAAATAACTTTTGCAACATAAGACAAGCGGAAAAGCTTTTGGTGTTCCTCATGCCACATTAATAAATAAGTTACAAGGAAAATCTCCATCACCAAGACAGATGGGTCCGTCTACAATACTAACCAAAGATGAGGAGGACCTTTTGGTCAGGTGGCTGCTAACCTATGCTAAAAAAAGGGTTTCCCATCAAAAAACTACCCTTTGTGAAACTGCAGCGATATTATTAAAAATGATGGTCGTATTCACAAATTTCATGATGGGATGCCCGGAAAAAAATGATTTTCATTGTTTTTAAAAAAAGTCACCCAGAAATTTGTTAACGACATGCTGAGTCAATAAATGGAGCCAGAGCATGTGTAACGGGGGGATCGATACGAGAGTGGCACGATTCCATTCAAACTTACTTAAAAGGAAGAAAATGCTAAGGATATCTTTTGGGTCCTACTAGAATTCTAATTCCGATGAATCGGGGTTTACAAGAAACCAAAAACTGGTCTGGTACTGGGTCCTCGAGGAATGAAAAATTTTTATGAAGTTAAATCCGGATCTGAAAAGGAATGTATCACTGTTTTGTTTACAATTTCGGCTGACGGACAAATTTATCCTCCAATGATTGTTTATCCTTACCAAAAAGGGTCCCAGCGGAGATTGTAAGGAACACCAATCCGGACTGGGTAATTGGTAAGTTTACTTATCTAAAACTGGGTTATGTATTAATTTTTTAATTTTTGTTTTTTAGGTCGATCAAAAAAGGTTGGATGACCAGCAAACATTCTTTAGTTATGTGTGTAATACCTTATTACCCTAATTAAAACACAAGGGTATAAACTTACCAATATTTACATACTTGATGGACATAAATCCCACCGCATATAATTTAAGTAAGTTTTGTTCAGACAATGGCATATTTCTGTATGCACTTCTACCAAATCGACCCACATTTTGCAGCCTGCCGACGTATCCTTATTTTTTCCCCTTAAAAAGTCAATGGAGAAAAGTTGTGTTTGATTGGAAAAAAAGCGAATAATAACAAAATCGTCAATAAAGCCCTTTTTTCCCCTTTTATTAGAAAATACTGTTAATCAGATGGGGACAGATACCTTAAAAATGGATTTAGAAAGTGCGGACTGTATCCATTTGATGTCGAGGCAGTAGATTTTACAAAGTGCATGCAGGATGCTTCAAGGATTTTAGGAAATCAAAACGGAATAGATAAAGTCAAGCCAACTAATTTTGAGGTACCGCATTTTCTGTATTTCGATTCCTTATTCCAACCATAAGACGAGAGGAATTTAAAAAAGGGAGATATGGGAGAATGGGTAGGCGATGAGTCGGCGAAAAAATTATATGATGTTTGGGAAAAGAAAAAGGTGTCAAGATAAAACATAAAGGGTTGAAGAAAAGCTAAATAATAATGAAAATACCAGAGAGAAAACTGAAAAAAGGAATGAAATACAAAGGACTGACAAGAGGGCAGAAAGTAAAATCTGATTTAACAAAGTAAAAGGTTTAAAATTTTAAACGAACAATGAGATAGTTGTACAGTTTCAGATCTGATTAAAGAAGATTTAATAAAAAAAGATACAGCAAAAAAAGAAGAATCGAATTATTATATTAAGCGACATCACTGTAAAAAAAACCAGTACCTCCGTCACAAGCAAAATATTAGTTTCTTTCTAGATCACATTTGTGGCCAGAGGAGTCACCCAAAAAAAGAGTTCACAAGGAAAGAAAAACTGCCCTATGCAACTACTTCACTTAAAGGTTGAGTATCAAAAAGGGAAAAAAGAAAGAGTCAAAACCGAAAAGAGACAAAAAAAAAGAGAAGGGCTTTAAAAAAAAAAAAAGGAAAAAAGTTAAAAGAAGAAAAAAATAAGAATTGCCTGAAAATTGTAAAAATAAAAATCAAAAAAAACCATCAAAATATTAAACCCGGAATACTTGGGAAAAGGGAATATGGGGAATAAAGGGGGTGGCTCAAGTCTTGATGATATATCAAAACATTTTAGCAGTTGACAGTTTCAGTGAAAATAAACCATTGGCTGCAAAAAAAACTGAAGAAAGACATTTAAAACGGTATTTTATTTAGTTGCCCGGAAAAAAAATATCATAACTATGTTTCCCCTTTAAATTTTTTATAACAATGAAATTGAAGTACAGGCTTTTACCCCAATAGATGGAAGTAAACATTTGTTCAAGATTATTGAAATGTATTAGTATTGTCAATACCGAGCAACTTATAAAAAATTGGAAAACCCGCTGTTATTAGCACAATTTGAAATCGTTCTAAATTTTTTTTCCCAAAAAGTTTTATATAATTTTTTAAAAATAAAGCTAAAAAAAAAAAAAATTTTTAAAGAAATAATACAGTTTTGGTATGATTAAAATTTTTTTTTACGTTTTTTTCAATATATATGTAGTTTTGCCTAAAAAATTGTTTTACTTTTTTATTAAGCGGTCAACCTCTGGGTAAATTGGTGGTCAATTACTAGTTCTTGATGGTCGTCTGGTGATTGGGACTTTTTTTTTTTTTTTTTTTATGTGTAATAAACACTTTTTCGGAATTTGGTAATATTTATTATCCCAAAACATGGTATTATTTTTGTTTTTTAATTTTTAAGAAAAATTAAAGTTAAACAGCTACAAGTTTTCTGAAAAAAAAAGTTTTTAACTGGTCAGCTATTGGTCATTTACCCTAGTAAAGAATTAAACAATAGAAAAAATCGTAGTGACCGTATAGACAATAATGATCAGGACCTAATAAGAAGGAAAATATATTGTCTTTGTGAAAGCGAAGTTGTTCCTACCTTGGATAAACTGAAAAAGAAGCTAGACAAAGACAATATAAATATTAGCCGTGCCACCCTCCATAGTGTTGTTTGTAAAATGGGATTTAAATACTGCAAAATAGACAAAAGATAATTAGTAATGGAATCTCACTGATCACGCACTTGGAGGTTTAATTACCTTCAAGAAATTAAAAGTTATAGGTTAGAAAAGAGATCCATAATTTACCTTGATGAAACATGGTTCGATACACACGACACAGTATCCAAAGGATGGGTTGATTCCAGTAAAAACTGTCAGACAAAAGCACCTTTAAATAAAGAAAAACGCATTACCATAATACACGCTGGTTCAGAAGACGGATTTGTCCCAAACTGCTTGCTGTTGTCTGCAAAGAATATAAAGGATTCTAGCTTGGATTATCATGAGGATACAAGTGCAGAACTTTTTGAAAACTGGTTTAAAAATTATCTTTTAAAAAATATTCTAAACAAAAGTGTTATTATCATGGATAACGCAAGCCACCACAGCAGTCTGCTACCCAAAGCACCAGGTTCATCAAGTTCAAAAACTGAAATCCAGGAATATTTGTTAGAAAATGATATTTAATTTGAATTCAGTTACAAAAAGCACAACTTTGGAAGTCCTAAATTCATATGCAATTAAAAAACAATATGTATGTGATAATTTGGCTGAACAGGCTGGGCATACTGTCTTACGTCTTCCTTCGTATCACTGTATGTTTAACCCCATAGAGCATTTGTGGAACCAAGTAAAATCAAAGATAAGAGCAGAAAATGTTACACCTATTTTAAGTCCCAGTGTTAAAAATTTAACAAAAAATGTAATTACTAACATACCAGTTGAGAGCTGGAAAAATTAAGTGCAGCACATTATAAAAATTGAGCACTCTTACATTTTTATACAAATAACATAAATCCTATTTTAATTGATCTCAATGATGACTCTGATAGTGCAACAGAATTAAAAAATTATAAAAATATAATTATGTATAAATAATATAGTTATAAATGTATTAAAACTTTGCATATATTTAATTTCTTGATGTAATTTTCAGATTATACCTACCCTAATAAACAATAAATTATAAATCGTTATATTATTACAGTTCGTTCCTAATGATCTGTCCTTTAATACCTACTGATCCTCAGTTTTATTGTTGTCGGCAGGTATAACCCACAAATGAAGGCAAAAGCTAACACGGTATACTTTGAAACAAACTATACCTGCGGTAATGTGTATAATGGAACCACAAAAAGGTTGATTAACCCGAAAATAAATTAACACAAAGCCAACTGCCGCCTGGGACAGATTGAAAGGTCAGCTTTAGTGCAATACAGTTTGACAAGAACAGAACACCAGATAAAATTTGAAGATACCCAGGTTCTTGCAACTACCTCATTATATCATGCTAGATTGTACAGGGAAGCCATAAGGATACATAAACATACAAACAACTTTAACAAAACAGAGGGAGCAATAAAAATTAAAAAAAACATGTGTGCCAATTCATCGGAATACGAGAATGAACTACATCGTAAAGAAGACTTAGGCAACAACAACGAGCAAACAGAGAAGGCCCCGCCCACCCAAACCTATAAATATGCGCTATTCCACGTCAGGATTCAGTAGTACGCAAGTAATCAACCGAGAAGCTTACCTTCTAAAGATGCCTACCACTCGTGGTGGCGAAACGTCAAGAAGACCAAATCACCGACGACGGCCTAACAACCCAAAAAACAGTAGTTTATTTAATTCACAACAATTCATTTAATAGGAATATGAAGAGTGTTATTTGGTATTTGGTGGTTGAATAAATATGCCTAAAAAACTTAATTCATATTGAACCTTTTTGGAAACCAATATCCCCGAAGGAGAGGCCTATAAAAACAAATTTTATTTAAACTTATCATAGTATTTTTTCATGTGTTTTAAATCCAAATTTCCTACATTTGCCCGACACTCTTTATAGCAAAGAAAGAATGTAAAATTATAGCGTTTAGATATTATAATGTGCGCAAAAATGCATAAAAACTGACCTAAAGTTCTAAACCATTTAAAAATAACCAAAAAATAAAATAAAAAGAATTTTACTATTTCGCTTAAATCTCGCGCGAAATTAAATTTTTCGTCCTTTTTCTCACATCTCGCTTGCCGCATTTATTTTTCAATTATACGAACAATACATTATTAAGGACACAAAAGCACGTTTTTTTTATTTAATTGAAATGTATTCTTCCCATTTCACTATTAAACTTTTCTTGTAATTGGATTAAAAGTTGATTTTAGGAGGGATTACTTAATTATTAGTCACCCAATAGAAAAAAACTATTATTTTAAACTAATTAGAAAGCAATAAGAATAAAGTATTAAAAATGTATTTTTGTACAAACATCAGTAGAAGTTTAATTTTTAATGCATGCTGTCAGTGTCTAAAGTGTCATTTTATGACACTGGTGTTAAAAGTAATTACTTTTAGCACTTGTGCTAAAAGTGATTTAAGGTAGGATTATGCCAAAAAATTAAGTTAAGAAATTACTGAAACGTAAGACTTAGATCAAAGTAAATTATTTATTAAATTACTAAAAATAATATTAGAATAAGAAACACCGTGGCCAATCTTATTGGTGGTTGTTACACAATTCAGTTCTTCTTGGAATTCCCATGTCAGTTTGGACGGTACCTTGGGGTTTACTAGTGCCCCCAGTGGCGCTTGGCTGTCTGTTATTATGCAGATCCGCTTATTTTTATAAGCCCTCCTGTTATTTTTTTTGCACCATTGCAGTAAAGCATATATTTCCGTTTGGAATACAGAACTGTGTGTTCCTAATGGAATGGAGAATTGTGAGTTCCTCATTTCACTGTACACGCCCGCTCCAGTTCCCTGCTCGGTTTTGGAACCATCCGTGCACCAGATGATATCTCCAACCGTGCCGGGAAGATCGGGTTGCTGCCACTCACTTCGATCTGGAGTTTTTACCTCGAAGTTTTTGTTAAATGAGTATTGGGGAATCATCTGGTCTGTTCTCTCATTCAGGATGTTTCAAACTAGCATAGACACCAGTTGGTTTTTGTTGCAGTCCGAAGTAGCTCATTCTTGCCTCTCCCATCACTATGAGATTATGTGGTGGAAGGTCTAAGAGACACTCCATGGCTGCTGTTGGGGTTGTTTTAATTGCTCCTGTTAAAGCTAAGCAAGCAAGTCTCTGTACCTTGGCCAGTTCTGTAACTGCAGTTCTTTGTCGCATTTTTGTCCACCATACCAGTGATGCGTATGCTATCATAGAAATTACCACCATGGTGTTAACCAATAAACCATGTTTGGTTTAAGGCCCCATGTTCTCTCATGAGCGCGTCTGATTAACATAAGAGTCATCTCCGCTTTCTTTCTTATTTTTTGAAAATGTTGGTTCCAGGTAAGTTTAGAGTCCGGGATGACACCCAAATATTTTACCTTTCCCACATTCTTGATTGTTTCACCTCGTAGGGCCAGAGGTCCGGAGCCCTCTAGATTTCTCCTTTTGGTGAAGGCAACTATGGCCGATTAAGAACTGCGTTTGTTAAATTATCCTTGGGTCATAATGACGAGATCGTCTGCGTATCCCAATGTTTGGTGCTCTTCATGTTGAAGGACATTTAGTAGGTCGTCCATGACAAGGTTCCACAGCAGTGAGGACAAAACACTCTCTTGCGGACATCCTCGCTTAACCCGAGCTATAAGAGTTTCTTCAAGAATTGAAGTATATACTGATCTGCTCTTAAGCATGCAGTCTATCCACCTGCATCTTATTGCGTCGATCCCTCTGCGCCTCGACACGTTTGAGATAGATGTAAGGGAAGTGTTGTCAAACGCTCCTTCTATATCTAGGAAGGCACACATTAGTACCTTCTTGTATTTGAGAGCATATTCGGCCTTTTCTACAAGTTTATGTAATGCTGTTTCTGTGGACTTACCGGCTGTGTATGCATGTATGTCCTTGTGTAGAGGTCTGTTCGTAAGTGCCTCCCTGATGAGGCTATCCAGCAACTTCTCTAGGGTCTTTAGCACGAACGACATCAGACTTATTGGTCTTAAAGCTTTTGCCCCATCCTGTCCGGTTTTCCCAGGTTTGGGAATGAATGCTACTCTGATTAGCCTTCAGGTTGTTGGTATATAGCCCAGAGCTAAACTGCCTCTTAGGTACAAAGGTTCGTTGCACATTAGTTTTTGTGTCTGGTATCCGCACAATTAGTTAAGTTCCCAAATCGTTAATGTTATTTAATGTCAAATTACACAGTTCAACCGAAAATTGCGACTACTTTTTGCATAAGATATATTTCCTCCGGGGCTTCTGCGAATTCCGGCCTTGTAACGAAAATTACTATTTTCGTTATATTAAACCAACATTTATATTTTCCCTATATAATTTTAATTTTTGATAAAATAATAATTTTAATTTAATTTATTTCCCTTAATCTCGCTTAAGATTCCCAAGATAACCCTTGTATACTTTTTATGATATTCACGTAACCTATTTAAGGTGAGGAAGCTTGTTAAAAAAACCCCTATAATAAAGGGGTCCGGAAAATTTAAATTATAATTGTCTTGTCTGGATAAAATTTCCTTTATCAGTGCTATTCTTATTTTAATTTTATTCCCATCGTTATGACAAGAGACAAAGGACCCTTACCTAGTTATAATTTCTTATTTCTCCGCAGTTTCTTTGAGTTTCATTATTTTCTCTTAAACAAAGTCAATATTGTTGCTGTAACAGGAGTAAAATAGCTGATAAAATTTGGACTTTAGGGTCCGGATTAATTGCACAAACACTTTTTTTGAGGTCTCTCAATTATACCGGGTGATACACAGCGGACATGTAACATCCCATAACTATTTTATATCTAATAATTAATTTTTAAAATTTAAATGATGCACTTGTCGGAGGGACACGCTTTGAATGACTAGATAATACCAATTTTTACACTTTCGGTTTAACCCGAAGTAACCCTAAATTTAAAATTTTAAATAGCACCCTGTATATATTTTTAGCCATAATACAATGATAAACAAGATATGACAGATGGCGGTATAAAAATCGTCCAATTTGCGCATGACGTTAAGCGACGCGTAATATTTAAATTTGTAGCGGCTTCAGCCTGGCATTACCATACGATTTCCACATGTTTTATCGTTAGGCATTTTTTTTGTTATTTGTATATTTTAATATGATTTTATTACTCTTTTGAGTAAAAAGAATCCCATTTGAAAGTAAAATATATAAGCAATACTAAATAGTTACTATTTTATTAAAGTTACTATAAATGTGGTAAATGATTGGTAATATAGGACATAATGTAATTGTTTGTTTATTTATAATTTAACAATGAGGAAGTTGCATTTTTTTTTTAATTGAAAACCTATTTAAAATTCAGTAAATGCCCTTAAAAGTTGATATGTGCTTGTAAAATATTTTAAAACTAAGCGATTATTAAATAATTAATTATTTAAATTTAAAATATTACAAGGTCGACGAAAACGCTCTCTGATTGGTCAAGCCACGTGTGACGTCAAGATCCGATAAACAAAGTGTCGGCCCACGTTGGCCCAAGCGCTGCCATTTAATCATTGGTTATTCCGGTTGTGTTTACATCTCGTTGTGGCCAATTTAGTGTACCTTAAGACGCGTTTTTTAATTATATATTAATATTAAACCTGATTTAGTATGTGACGATAGCCGGTTTAAAGTTTAAACGAGAGAACATGGATGTAACAGAGGATTTAAGAGGCCCGGAACATAAATACTATAAATGTTGTGTAGTACCATTATGTAGTTCTACAACAAAAACCGGCCCCAACAAACTATTTTTTAACGTTCCAAAAGATGAAAAAAAATAAGAAAAAAATGGTGTATAGCGATGAAGAGGGATTTGAAGAAAAGTCCAGTTAGTGTAAAATCTACTTTAGATATCTGCGAAGATCATTTTAATGTAAGTACCTAATTTTTAACTTGCCTCAAAAACAGACAACATTTCTCAAATATTAAATATCATTTTCTCGGTTTTTATTTAATAATTAGACATAATATTTTCCTTTATATTTATTTAGTACATTAGCACTGGTGATACAGATACAAGCTCTTTATTAATTATTTTACGTTTGAACTTTTTTTGGGGGATGTTTTGCAATTTAAGTGAATAGTAGGAAAAAAATAACTAATATATTATGTGATGTACAGGGTGTCCAGTTTTCGTGTGTTTTCATATACCAGCTCCCTTACTATAAAAGATAGAAAGATGGGGTTTGCGGCTTACTGTCCTATTTTTTTTATGAAACTTTCATTGCCGCAAACGAAATTTTCATAGCTCCCCTAGTTTCTGACAAACAGGGCGATTTTGAAAATTTGTCATTTTTGACGGTGCCCTGTATCTCGATTATTTGGTAACTTTTCAATAAAGTGAAAATGGATTGTTATAGAGTTTTTTACGTAGAATTTAGTGGCGTATGTAGTTTTTTTCTAAAAGTTTTGTTTTTGAGTTACGACCCAAACTTATGTTTTTTAAATGGGACACCCTATATATTATTTTTTTATCTTATTTCCCCTTTCACAGGCTTTTCAAAAATATATAATAGTCCATATTTATTTTTTTTTAAAAAGGAAAATTTTAACATTTTTTGTAAAATTTATCATTTTTCGTATAGAAGGCTATGCCTCAAATCAAAACAAAATTAACAACGTCATTTTTATTATAACAACTCTATATTAATACATAATGACTAAGCAACATTAAAAGAAAATAACATATTAATTTATTTTTATTTATTTAAATTACAAAAATTGCTCTAATTGGGCTCCGTTGTGTTCCAAACACTTTCGACATACTTTTTCAATTTTTCGCAATCCATTTAATAAAGTCAATTGGCCTACCCTGCAAGCCTAAACGCTTGATGTTAGCTTCTCGAAGTTGATCAATATTGTGGTATTGTCTCATAATATATCTGATTTGTCATATACCCCCATAAAAAAATCCAACACAGAAAGATCTGGGAATTTTGGGGGGCCACCTGACAGGTCCATTCGTACCAATCCATTTATCTGGAAATGTTGTTTCTAAATATTCTCTCACTATTTGAGCATTGTGACTCGGAGCGCCATCTTGCTGGTAATAAAAAATATTATTTAAATCGGCCAAAGGAACATCCTCTAATATTTCCATTAGTGCATCTCGCATTATTTCTAGGTGTCTATTTCCGGTTAGCGTTCCTTCATAGATAAAATACTTAATTTTAGTGCCAAAAATGAAGCATGACACGCTAAATCCAAACCGACCTTGACGTTCTCGAGGAAATATTACATATTGGTTCGTTTGGGACCAGTACCTTGAGTTGTTTCGGTTTAGAATACCAGAACTGGTAAAATAAGTCTCGTCTGACCACACCCCCTTTTCTTTCAAAATTTGCATTTTCCTGCAACATTTGTAGGTACCAATTGCAAAAACTCCCTACGTTCTGCATCACCGGGATGCAAATGCTGGACGAATGGTATTTGTATGGTCTAAACTTATGTTTTTTTAGTATTAACTGAGTTTTTGATTTTTAACCCCAACCATATCATATATTTTTCTGCATTATATGGATGGTTGTACGACAGAAGCCAAAACATTTATTTCATTTTCTTCCTTGTTTTCCTTTGTTGTAAAAATTAGGCCTTAGTTTTTTAAAAGATCCGTGTTCAATGAGATTGGCTTTGATTTTATGAAATATTTTTTTATCAGGTTGATGTCTTTCTGGATACCTACGAAATAATTAGATATGTAAAAAAGAAGCTAGATAAAATAATGATTAAAACTTTTATATTTATTATGAATATTAATGTTACATATCAATTTTTTTTGTTAATGCTGAATATTGCAATGTCAAAATCTATTTAAATCATCAGATATGCTCACATTATAATAAAAACATCCTATAATATATCATTGTTGAGAAGGCTATTTTCTTAACCTATAGGTATATAATATACTATTAAACCTACCGATTAAAATAAAGCTCCGAGGCTGTGTTGGCGTCTTCATTAGCTTGATAAAACAAACATACATATATCGTGTTTTTCATAATTCTCATATCTATTATTTTGTGCCATGTGGAACAATTTTTCACAAAAAAAATAAAGTAAACTCCCACATAACATAAACCCAAATCAAACAAATAACAGTAATATTTGACAACAATAACAATCCATAATGGCGCATTTACAGAATTTTGTTTTTGTCATGGCTATCCGTGATTGACCATCGGAAAATGATAAATTTTACAAAAATGTTAAAATTTTCCTTCTTTAAAAAAGTAAATATGGACTATTATATATTTTTGAAAGGTCTGTGAAAGGGAAATAAGATAAAAAATAATATATAGGGTGTCCCATTTAAAAAAACATAAGTTTGGGTCGTAACTCAAAAACAAAAATTTTGAAAAACTACCTACGCCACTGAATTCTACGTAAAAACTCTATAACAATCCATTTTCACTTTATTGAAAGTTACCAAATAATCGAGATACAGGGGACCGTCAAAATGACAAATTTTCAAAATCGCCCTGTATGTCAGAAACTAAGGGGGCTATGAAAATTTCGTTTGGACAATGAAAGTTTCATAAAAAATAGGACAGTAAGCCGCAAACCCCATCTTTCTATCTTTTATAGTAAGGGAGCTGGTATATGAAAACACACGAAAACTGGACACCCTGTACATTGTTTCAAGAGAATTCATTATAATGCATATTTTATTTCTTTTTTTCGGTAAGACAGATAAGGTATTACTTTACAAAATCTAATATTTAGGTTTTGAGGTTATCTTTTCACCAAAGTTTTTACTGTTACTTTATAAAACAGCACTGCACTAAGTATAGTATTATTACTTTAAAATAATGTGTACTCCTTTTAACTCAGCTCGCATGAAATTTGGGTTATTTCCCAAAAATGTAAACATTGATTATGCATCAATTTTTGGCAAGTTTTCAGATTGCTCTTGGACAAATCCAGCTTCAGTAGAAGTCATAATAAATGAAGTCTAGTTTTTAAAACAATTATAACAGAACAATATTTTGTTAGCACAACGAAAGCAAATAAAAACGGCACTCAAGAAACACGCCCAACTAACAAAATCACCTTGATGCATCATAAATGACAAGCAAAACAGAGAGTGTGACAGAGAGTCGTTTTGACCGATACCGGATCGTGACGTCACAGCAAGCCATCCTTGTTTGCGAGCTGCGTTTTGGCGCGGAGAAAATTATTTTGAATATCAACATTTTTTTATAGAACAACAGTAAGTTGAATATTAGAAAAATACATGGCAATTGATGCTTTATAGTTTTAGAAACATTATAAGTAAAAAAAAAGGTGCAACTTCCTCATTAAATGTCAGTGCATGATGATCAAGAATAAAAATAGTATTTAAAAAAAGTATGAAAAGAATAGTTTATTATCTTGGTTGCACAAGTTAATCAAGTTGAATGTTTAACAGAACTTATTAGTGTTATTCAATGGTTTTAGTAGGCAACCTGTCAAAATCTGACATTTCGTCCATTCAAAGTACTAATCACGCTTTCTGCAACCGGGTATTAATAAATTAGTAGAAAAAATTAGGTAACAGTTTTTAACAATTTTCTTTTTCTTGTGAAAACTTTATCTGGTAAATTTGTATTTAGAATTTTCATTTTAAAGTACCTTGATCTAAAAAAAAGCTTTTTAACTTGCTCATTACAGTTCACGTTCAAAGCTTGTTCTATTAAATATAAATAAATTAAGTATTCTATGCAAATAAATATCTCCTCACAATTTACATAATTGAATATTCTTTCTACTTTTTCCATGTTTTCCATCATTTCTTCAGATGGCTTGATCAGACCCTTAGCCCAGTTGGTGGAGTAAATTTTACACTATGAGCACAAGTAAGTGGCGAACTGGTTAATGTTTTTTATAAGTTTTTTAAAGTATACTGATGGATATTAAAATAAAGTTCATTTTCCTAAAGTCCAAAAAA
>JAHBCN010009207.1:0-35877 GCA_019359885.1 Listronotus oregonensis | reverse complement strand
ACCGGCCTAGAGGGTAATGAATCCGCAGACCTCCTTGCCAAAAGGGGGGCGAAGACAAAATTCACAGGGCCGGAACCGGTCATCGGTATATCTTATGGAACGGCCAAGCAGTTCATATCAGCTTGAACACAAAGAGAAAATCTTCGGTACTGGCATGGACTTCCGGGTCTCAGACACTCGAAGGCCTTCATAAGCCCACCAACCAACAATGTACTGTCAAACTACTGGAGCAATCAAGGGTACACCTTAAAACTCTAGTGGGACTGTACACGGGACACTGCAGATTGAAATACCACATGCACAAGATCGGCCTAGCGGAAGACGCCGAATGCCGCATGTGCATGAAGGGGATGAATCAGCAGAACACATACTGTGTTCGTGCTCAGCAATGGCACGACTAAGATTCGCAATCCTCGGCAATGACACCTTGTTGCCGGGGGAGGTGAAAGATCTCTCTCCCAACAGGATTATCAGATTTATTAGGAGTCTGGACCTGGGGGAGAAATATAAAAAGGTGTGAGCCACAATAGACCGATCGGTCGCGGTGGAAGGGTGTTATACCCACTCACTTTAAACCTACCTACCTACCTAGGGTCCTTTATTCCTTTAAGGGTTAATATTCTAATTGTAAACATTTTTTAGTTATACCCTAAGTGCGTTTCTTAAGTCCCCTTTAGGATCGTAAGTCATTGCTAGTAGCGCTAGCGGATCCAAACATTCACGATTATTTATAACGGCGTAACAAGTTTTGAAAAATCTCTTTAATGCCGTGAATTATTTTTTATAAAATCTGTCTTTAAACTCGGACTAAATATGTTATATTTTACAGGCATAATAAGTTGATTTATGTTTGGAAAGGCTTATTTCTTGTATTTGGCTTGTGAGTGTCCTTAATTCCCTAAAGGCTTAATTTTAATAAATTGTAGGTATATATTTTTAGTTCCAACTCCAAGTGCGTTTTTTAAGTCCTCTTTAAGTACGTATGTCGTTGCTAGTTGCACTGGTAGCCTTAAAAATATTGGTAATCGAAAAAAATATATAAAAATGGTAGTCTTTAAAGAGAATATTACTGTAAATAATGTAAAATAAGGCCTTAAATAAGAAAATTATGTTTTTGAAGAATTTATACATTAAATTTTACAGCTGGCTATTTTTTTATAAATAGCACTATAAGTCAAAAAATTTGGTCACAAGAAATAATAAGCTGGCATTTTTTACTTTGGTAAACATCGAAAATATGTTCTAGAAACCGTTAACGCGTAACTGATTGATCAGATAATTTCCATCAACACCTACGGATATTGTGTTTTTCTCCGAAAAACACAATATCCGTATTTATTATATTTCCTATTCTTATCTTACCAATAGGCACAACTGCCCGAGCTTGGAAGAAAATATAACGGAGTTATCCACAAAAATAGTTTCCAGATCTAGCCAGTGGTGATCATGTTTAAAATGGCGACAGTCGATACCATATCTGGCACAAACACATATGGATTGTTTCTTCAAGTTATTGTAAAACGGCCAGTATCCTGTATTAAGTACAAAGCCAGTTGGCAGGATCTGATTAAAGAGGTCAAATATCTAAAAAATGATAATCAGGGTGTAAAAAGGATGATGTCATAATTTTAATGGGCGATAATGGAGCTCAAAACAAGTCGAAAAGCTCATATGACATATGTGTCAAAACTTGACAGATTTTTGTCTAACGATGTCAAAGTTTGAACTTTGAAAGCAATTATTTCTAAAAACCTAAAACTTTTGTCTTAATCGCTTATCAGTAGATTCATTTGCTAATAAAATAAACTAAGTTTCAAATGTTTTAATCTACAAATAAAAAAAATAATAATATTAATAATAATTTTCCCCCAGTGTAATATGTAAAAAACAATTGGCAACAGAGCTACCTAGCTAGAAGCCTTGTCTGGTCAGTTGTAAATACGTGTTTAACGGCCGCGATATTTTTGGTTGTTTTTAAATCGGGAAAAATGGGGATATGTTATAAATTTACAAGTGTAGTGTCCAAGAGTTTGAAAAAAGAGATATGTGCAAACGAGAAATCTTATTCTTTAAGCAAAATAAAAAAGTGCTGTTTTAAAACATAATCATTTGTGCTCTAAAAATGAATATTTAGCCTATTTGTGGTGAGTACAATTATTGTTTAAATTACAAATATTAACCAAACAATAATGTATTGTTTTTTACATAAATTTAATTTTAAATTAAATATTAAAATTAATTGCAAGAAGTAATTTTTATTATTTGTTTATAAATAAACATCTCTTAAAAAAAGTGTAAATATGCATCTCTCGCAAAAAACGTTCGAGTCGCTTAGATGAAACGGGCGCGGTGTTGCCAATTTTTTTAAACTTTGAAAGTCCAAATTTCGAAAACAGTTAACTTTTGACCCATATGTTTTTGGCTTTTTCGACTTGTTTTGAGCTCCACTATCGTCCAGTAAAATCGTGAGCATCATACTTTTTACACCCTGTATTAAAAAAGAAATTTTATATCCGAACAATTTTTTTATATTTTAATTTTATATTAAATACTATACTTTAATTGATATAAATAATGTATATTTAAAAAAATAGTTTAAAAGTGTAGTTTACTAAATAATTAAAAAAAATGAAAAACACCATTTCCATTTTAAATTTTATTTTCAATATTTGTTGGTAAAAAGTCACATTATATGATAATTTGCTTAATAATTAAAGCCCCAAAAGAAAATAAAATTTAATTAAATGTTGATGGTATTAACTCTTAACTAATAGTGCAAGAGCTGAAGGGAAAAAAAGTTATTAATAAATAACCGGTCCATTATATTACATTTCGTGATGGACACGTTTTTTATTAACAATTTAATTAGATCGCACGACGCAATAAAACATCGACGTTGTATTCATTAGCCGTCAACCGATATACAAACGTTAAAAAAATAAGTTTGTCACGTTACTTGCATTCGTTTGAAATTGGGGTATGTTGAATAGATATACCGTCTTAAAAATAATAGTCAGACCCCGAAGTGTCGTTGCAAAAGTGGTCAGATCCCGTGAAACTAGCACCGGCTCGACTGTAGCGCTTGACGCGGAACCGATTTATCGATGGCTGACGACTTTTGCAACGACACACCGAGGTCTAACCATTATTCTTGTGCACGTTTCTTAATTTTCTATAACATATCCCAATTTTAAACGGCTATTTGTAACTTGAACTTGAAACAATCAAGATTGTGGGAGAGGTTAAATATTTGGGTCTCATACTAGACTTTAAACTTACCTAGAACCAACATCAATAGAAATAAGAAAGAAAGCGGAGATGACTTAGTTGTATAACCAATAAATGTACATGGTTTATTGGTTATACAACATAGTAGTAAGACCCATGATAACATACGCATCACTGGTATGGTGCACAAAGATGATACAAAGAACTGGTGTTACAGAACTGGCCAAGGTAAAGAGACTTGCCTGCTTAGCTATAACAGAAGTTATCAAAATAACCCCAACAGCAGTCATGGAGTATCCCCTAGACCTTCCACAATTTAACGTTATAGTAATGGGGGAGGCAAGAATAGGCTACTTTCGATTGCAACAAAAACCAGCTAGTTTGGAACATAATGACATAAAAAGCCAGATTCATGATAACATCTTGGACGTAAAAACAGACCAGATGATACCCCAATACTCATTTAAAAAAAACTTAGAGGTAAAAATTCCAGATCAAGTGAGTGGCAACAACCCGATCACCCCAGCACGTTTGAAGATATCATATGGTACACAGATGGATCTAAAACCGAACAGGGAACTGTAGTGGACGTGTACAGTAAAATCTCACAATTCTCCATATCACACATATCTGTATTTAAAACGAAAAAATATGGTTTACTGCACTGTGCAAAAGAAAACAACAGGAGGGTTTATACAAAAAGGCGAATCTACACAATAACAGACAACCAGGCATCACTAGGGGCACTAGCAAACCCCAAGGTAATATCCAAACTGACATGAAAAAGCCAAAAAAAACTGAAAATCCTAGGAGAACGCAAGAGGGTAACTCTTCTGTAGGCACCGGGACATTCGGGAATAGAATGTGTCCTTGGAGTGACCAAAACAAAGAAAGTACTACTCAAAGTCGGAAAAGACTTCGCATGACAGTACGGTTGCTAACAGTGCACGATAGCCTAAGGGAACACCTACACAAGATAGGCTCATACAATGGGAACCCAAGTTGCAGAATGTGCGATGCAGGAGAAAAAAACAGCCTACTAAATCGGGTGCGAATGTGAAACATTAAATCACAAAAGACAGGCAATATCTGGGCAACCGAAAATGAGTTCACAGAAATATATCAACCAACTAGTCTTGGGGTTATACAGACTTGTAAAAGAAACAAGATTAGTGGGAGGATTAGTATAAAAAATGAGAGATTAGGCACAAAAAGCTCAGGAGGCTGCGCTGCCTCCGGTAGTAAGTTAAGACGGCTCCCCATATTTATGACGGGTCTGAGGATATTTTTTATGTTTATTTAGTTATAAACTAGGCGTGTGTTTCAACAGCAGCCTTTAACTTAAAGTTCTCATTTTTTGTTGTTTTTAATAAAATTGTTACTATTGGCGGCAATGCGACGGCGCGATTTGTCTCATCATTTTGTTATAATAATATGTCGGTTACGGAATTTAATGAAATGGACCGTCTTATAATAACTTTTTTTCTCACCCCCTCAGCTTCCGCACTATTATTCATCTTGACTTTGGCTGGGACTGTTTTAATAAGAGAAATTTATTAAAGTCCCAAAACGTTGGGGTTAAATTTTTATATAACTCTGGGTATATATTGTATCAAATTAAAAAAAATTTAAAATTTTTGCAGCTTAAAACTTCTTTATTATTTGTTTTCCGGTAAAGTAGACCGATTTGTATCATTGAAAGCATAAGCTTTTTTTAATTTAATATTTTTGGAAAAACTGGTCTTCCTTAAAATAACATCTGTTAAACAAGGCACCTCTTGGCAAAACTAACATCGTTTGACATAGGTTAAACATAAGACAATATAGTATTCATGCTTTTAATGTAGCTTTATTTTAATTTGGTAACAAGGTATTTGGAAAAAAATTATTCAATTTAGCAATAACAAATAAAAAAAAATAGTTACCAACATTTCTGCAAGGGCGAACCAAAACTGGTTTTATAAACTTTATGCTTTGTAAACAAAATAAGTTTAAAATCCCTTTAAAAAAAACGGGGAAAAACCCAATATGCAATTTTATTTAACTTCTGACGTCTTTATCGGCTTTTTGTGTATCCATAAAGAACTTTGGTTTTAAAGTTAGAGTAAAGTTGTGTAGCGCTTAACTTCGATGTTAAGAAATGAGTTTATAATTACCCTACACCTACGCCCAAGGAAAAGTTTTTTTTATAGTATATTGTTAAAATGTTTTTATTGATTAAAGCTCAAGCTTTATATTGTTACTGACTTATATTATATGTATTTAGTTTATGAAATTGTAAAAAGTTAAAAGAAGAGAACAGTAATAATTTGTTTAAATAAATTACCTTAGTTTTTTCCTATTCAGACAAAGATTTTGGAGGTTGCTGAGAGTGGTAAAGTCATCTATTTTGCACTTTTCTTGCATTCTGTATTAAAAAAATTCTTCCAGATAATTCCAGACTTTCGCGTTACTATAAAAGGCTAAAGAACAGTGCAGTTGATGATATTGACGACTAAATAGTTACATAGTTACGTTGCATTGTTGTTACCATAGAAATGTTTGTTAACCCGATTGGTAATAAAAAGGTGTAAAACGAAGATCTATGTTTTTATAAGAAGACCATTTGTTGTCAGAAGCGGAACGAGGACCTACAAAAAGCTCAAGGAGTTAAGGAAAAATTTTAATGCATGTTGAGCCTAGACAGCCAACAGCAGTTATAGAGGAAATTTGTTCACTTATAAAACAATTAATAGAAAAACAAAAATCCACGAGGAAAAATCTAAAAAAAAACTTAAAGACCAAACAAGAAGAAATAAAGAAAATTCTAAAAAAAAATGAAGACTAATCAAAAAGACATGAAGCGCAAAATCAAACAATTTGAAGCTGCTTCCAATGAAAATAACCAGAGTTCACCAGAGAAGGCACAGGATCTAGTACTTGCTCTTTGAGGTAAAGCCAAGGAGGTGTTAAGAAATATTTCTGAAAAAAACATTCTGACTATGAATACATCGTGATGTTCCTGAAAATGAGATATGTATAACTAAGCACACTTACAGGAAGTTTATAAGGCCCAGCTCCAAGGACAAAAACTAAAATATAACGAAAGTCTTCAGGAGTATGAAGCGGATATCGTACGGCTAATTAATCTGATATCCAGCCTACCCAGAAGAAATAAAACAAGAACTAGCCGTAAGCGTTTTCGTTGACATTTTCCACGCGATCTGAGTATAAACCAAGCGTTAAGAATGGTAAGACTTAAACAATATCTGAAGCTCTTGCCCATGCACTTCAATTCAAAACAGCTAAACAAACGTCCGGGAACCAGTTAATGCTTAAAAGAATAAACTTTGTGCCAGAAGACGACAATTTAATTTTGTGAGAGTGATATAAGGAATTGATGGAAATCTTTCCTGGTGGAAGTGTGGTAAGAAGGGGAATGAGAGGTAGCACTAGATACTGGATCCAGACGTACCATCGTGAGGCCGAACATCGTAGCCCATTGCAAAATATTTCGCCCCCCAAAAAAATAAATTTTGGAAACTTCTAATGGAGAAGTCGAAACAATTTAAGTCATATAGGAGGCCAGAATAAGTCATTCAATAACCCTAGTACACGTTGTATTTGTTGGTGATATAATAAACGAAGTTATGCTTTGACATTATGAAACACCAGGAGTTCTACTTGACCTTCCACAAAGGGTACAGCCTAATAATCATGAAGAAATTGTAACGAGACGTCCACGAAACAATAAAGGATTAATCGACATTTTGTAGGTTAGTTTACTTCCGCCAAATCCGGAGAGCGTTATCCAAACAAAGCCTGAAGACTTAGAAGACGATGAAATCATATTAGTCGAACCAATTAAAAACAGTTTACTCTACGTTAAACGAATTCTGTGAGCAAGACTTTTGATGCAAAACAAAAGAAACATGGTATTTGTCAAAATGATAAATCTAGAAGATTACTTTTAACAGATAAATAAAGGTGACAAAATCAGTACCTGTCAACCTGCTCATATAATAAATACCAATATCTTATTGCTAGAAGACGGTTGAAGATACATCACTTACCGAAACGTCGTATATTAATTAACAAATAAAGATAATAAAAGTCCTAGATTTTAGTGTTTTTGAAACCTATATCCCTATTATAAATGTAAAAGTCACCTTTTAAGAAGAAATCAAGACGTTTTGTCTCTCTCCGAAAATAATTTGGGAAAAACCAACATAGTTCAACATAGAATTAATACTGGTGACGCATCTCCAATAAAGCAACCACCAAGACAAATTTCGTTGGCTAAGACAAAGTTAAGAAGTTAATTAAAGACATGCAAAAACAAGGCAGTATAGAACCATTCCAGAATCCATGGTCATCTCCAATAGTCTTAGTTAAGAAGAAAGATGGCTCCACCAGATGTTGTGTGAACACCACCAAGAATTGACAATACCTAAGATACGCTGACGGGGTTAAAATAGCTTTCGACTTTAGACCTAAAAAGTGGCTATTGGTAAGTAGAACTTCATCCGGAAGATAAGGAAATATCTGCTTTTCGACTGGAACCGGATTGTCGCTATTTAATCTTATGCCATTTGGTCTGTGCGATGCCCCTGCTACTTTTGAATGTTTGATGGAGTTAACATGATGGGGACTAACTTGGAAAACAGGCTTAGTATACCCAGACGACATTATAATTATTGGGAAAACATTTGAGGACCACTTGAAGTGGTAGCGTATTTTAACAAAGTTCTTTCTAAACCTGAACGAAACTGTTGTGTGACGAGAAAAAAACTTCTGGTTATTACTTAATCGTTGGAAAACTTTCATAAGCACCTTTATAGTTAAAAATTTTACCTGCGGACGGGCCAGGCATTACTCAAATGGTGTCTTCACTTTTAGAATTCTGAAGGTCAGATAGCATGGTGGTCAGAGCGAATTTAAGAATACGATTTTAAAACTGAACATCGGAAATGACTAAACCATAAAAATGCTGACGTTCTGTTAAGAAGACCTGGCCCAGAATACTGTAAACATTGCAGTAGACCTAAAGAACAAGAAAATCCTGATGAATTTTACTGCCGAAGAACACGTATCCAGTGCTCTCCAGAATGGGACCTTAATATCCTGGCAATAAAAAAATTCCGATCTTGGAGATATTGTAAAACCTATATATACCAGGTGGCCATTAGGCGTTATGAAGACTTTTGAAAAAATTCAAGAAAGCTTCTACTGGCTGGGAAGTCGTACCGATGTAATAGACCGGTGCGGAATTTGTAAGGACTGCGCCTCCAGCAAGGGACATAAAACACGAACCCATGGCAAAAGACAGCAATACAATGTGGAGGCACCTTATGAAAAAATAGAAAGACCATTTTCAGTAAGTAAATCAGGGAATCGCTATACTTTGGTAGCGATGGATTACTTCAGCAAATGGCTGGAAGTCTACGCAATACCAAATCAATATGCTACGCCTGTTGCTGAAGTATTATTTTAAAAGTGGATTTGTCGATATGGAGTACCAAGAGAAATACATACTGATTACCAAAAACTTTTAGTCAGATCTATTCAAGAACTCTGTCATCTCTTTCTACGATATAACTTTGCTAAAGCACAATTTGACAATCGTTTTTCGATTTAGCACACTCTTAGTGTCTTTTCAGTTTCAGATAACTGACGCAGCATTTTTTTTGTCTTACTAAAAAGATGAAAACATTACCGACAAAAATTAAAAAATAAAGTGTACGCCATTGTTTCACTTTTTTGATAACATATGGCATGTAACAACCTCCAACAAAAATCAGCCACAGAAACCGATTTTACCTAAAAATAAGGTAGGTTCCTCCTTCTAATACTTGGACGCCTTTTTTATGAATACAACTGTACTTTATTTTTAAAACGATTTGAAAAACTCTTTGTTATCAAAAAACTAAGAAAATCAATGTATTGCATTAAGTGACTTTTAATATGCTCCAAACCACATTTGCTTTCCTCACTTAAGTGAAATTAAATTCATATTATTCGCTAAAATATTTAAATAACCAAAAGGTTAATTAGGTCACTGTAAGAATTTAGGTAATTTCGTTAATCATATTTGCTTGTACGAGATTTCTATACCGTCGTTTATGGCGTTCTGGGTAATTTTTGTTAGGCAACACTATTAATTACGAAAGATTAAATAAAAATATTAAATTGATATACGATATAACTATAATTTTTACACTCATTTAACAATGAAAATAACATATAAATAATAAAAATCCATAAAAAAAGCAAAAACAAAAAGCATCAAGTATGTTTTTGGGGCAATTTTAAACTGACCATAAGTCTTTGAAGTAAAAGAAAAAGGCAGTTTATTAATAATTCCTTTAGAAAATAAAGGAAATAAAAATACCTTTATCCGGCTTAATTGTAAATAAGTTAAATAGGTGATTTCAAAATAACTGGAAATAGTTGTGTTTAAATTTATTTTATCATTAACATTTTTAAAAAATAATTATTTGTTAATATAATTAACACTTCCATTTATTTTTATTTACTAGAGAAAAATTTGCAAAATATTTTTTTAAGATAAATGTCATATAAAGTGTGTCTAGTAAGTTGGCGGCATAAGGAAATCTTTTTTATAATTAAGTTTACAAAAAAAATATTTTTTATAAAAAATTCTGCCTGGTCCAAAACTGTAAAAGCAACCATCAGATGTCAAAATTAATCATTCGTATTCGAGGTTTGTCAAAAAATGTGGGTACGTAAGTTGGCAGCATATGGAAATTTTTTTATTAGTGGGTTTATAAAAAAATATTTTTTATCAAAAGTTCTGCATAGACTAAAACATTTAATGCAACCATCAGATGTCAAAATTTAACAGTAGTAGAAGAGGTTTATCAATTTTTTTTTCTCCAGAGAAAAGTACTTTTACTTTTGACAATATTAAAAGTTATGATAAAGAAAAGATGTTTTGAAATAACTTTTAAATATTTAAATTGTTTATTTACACTATAAAACACTTTTTAACATTTTCTTTGCGATAATGTTAAAAATGTTAGATTGGAGTTTAATGAATTACATTTAGTAACTTTAAATTCGATAAACAAGTCTTAATAAATTAAAAGAAAATAAATGTAAATAAATAATGTTAAATATTTAAAAAATATTTTAATACATCTTTTCTTTTTATTAATTTTTGATATTGTTAAAAGTAAAGGTATCCTGGGAAAAAAACATTTTTTTGATAAACCTCGTAAATTTTGACATCTGATCGTTGCATTTAAGGTTTTGGACCATGCAAAACTTTTCATAAAAAATATATTTTTTTCGTAAACCTAATAATAAAAAATTTTTCCATGTGCCGCCAACACAATCCGTCATTTTATGAAATGACTAGTCAGTAGGAGTAATGCCGGCAAGAAGCGTAATAGCCAATTTTTGAGTTAGTAATTGTTATTCAATTAAGGCTTTTACGCTGTTTGCCGGCATTACATGTACGGGGTACGACATATTTCAATGTTTGACGCTAACATATATAGTATGTTACCTTTGAAATTTTAAAATGATAAATTCAATTAGTTTAGCGGGTATACTTCCTTAGTTTAAAAATTAACATACATGACGGTTACCTGTTAAGGTTCTAAACATTTTGGTACATTATTTTTGAGTATTTTAAAATGTGTCTTAGATATTGCGTTCTTATTTTTTTTTATTTATTAAATAACAACTTGCCCTGGAATTACCTATACAGGGTATCCCAGAAGTAATGGGACACAGAGCAACAGCAGATTCCTTAGGTCAAAATAATGCAATGAACGTAAACTTGCCTTATCCCAAAGTTGATAATAACTAAGATACAGGGTGTCAAACTTTTAATTTTGTTTTTGTTTTTTCTTAATTAAATGACAAGGCGGTACAAAATTGGGGATTTGGGAGTTCTTTGAGGCAAGAAATTTAAATTCGTCCATACTTTTTATATTGCTAGTAGAGGGCTATTTGACCTGTTTATTAAAAAATAAGTTACTATAATTCCCGCGGCGTCAAAATTCTCTACCTCATTTAGGGCTCTAGGCAACTGTTTTTGAGATTAACGCACTTATTTTCCTATGAAAAATGGGTTTTGGCCAATTGTCTTTAAACTTTGTAAAGTAAGAGTGTTAAACACGCTGATAAAAATTCCCCACGGGCACAAAACCGGAAAACCCCTCTAACCCCTCAAAAGTCTCTAAGTCCCCAGTTATCTTTAAGGCTGATTTTGGGGGAGGAGTGAGACGGGTTTTTGGGTTTTGTGCCTGTGGAGACTTTTGATCAGCGCGTTTAAAACTATTACCTTGCAAAGTTTGAAAACAATTGGCCGAATCCCATTTTCCGTAGGAAAATTGCGGGGTCCTTTAAAGCGCGTTTAATTTAAAAACAGTTGCTCCTAGAGCCCTGAATGGTACATTTTTGACGCAGCGAGAATTATAGTAACTTATTTTGAAAAAACAGGTCAATATACTAAGCTTAAAAAGTTAGGCCATCTAAAACAAATGGGGTAGGCCGTAGCTGGCGCCCTCTACTAGCAATATAAAAAGTATGGACGAATTTAAATTTCTTGCCTCAAAGAACCCTAAAATCTTCAATTTTGTTCCGCTATATCTTTAAGTGAAGAAATAATAACGAAAAAACGAAAATAAAATCTTAGTTATTATCAACTTTGGGATAAGGCAAGTTTAGGTTAATTGCATTATTTCGACCTAAGGAATCTGCTGTTGCTCTGTATCATTACTTTTGGGACACCCTGTATAAAATCAGCACTTTGCAGTGTCATTTTAAAGCTAACTATTTAGAATGTGATCCGTAAAAATACCTTTGAAAGTAGAAGCGAAAACAGCTCCTCGCTAGGAAAAAGAAATATTTCTATTGTGAGATTAGGGTAATTAGTAATGCTAACAGCTCTTCTTGGCGTACTAACTACAATCTTATGGTTCCTGTTTAATTAAGGCCTCCACTTTTGCAAACTTTTTTCCTTGCTACAATGTTGGACTACACGATAATTGGTAATATTTATGCTAACTAAAATAGCACAAACAAATAATATTTGCAACTTTTACTATGTTAAAATTTAAAATGACAAAACTAGGACATTTAAGTTTTATCTAATTAGCCATGAAACTTAAAATTAAAACAAGCAAGTAAGGTTTGGACGCGTATTGACAGTCTCTTGATTAAAAAAATTGGTTATAGTAAGTATAGTCAGTAAAATTTTATAAACCATTTAGTCATTAACTTAAATATTTATTTTTTTATTAGCATACATAAACATTTAGGGTAAAAAAATATATTTATTTATGTAAAACGATACACGGTTTTTTCTTAGTATATTTATGTAACACTTCAGAAAGGCAACATTTAGTTGCTTTTTGTTGGCGCCATAATAATTTGCAGAAAAAATACTTTTATATTAATAAAAAGAAACTTTGCAAAAGTGCAGACATTATTTAAAACACCATAATATTATATTGACCTACTTTTTGTTCATTTAAAAACAATACTAAAATTTACAAGTTTGGGTAGTACTTTATTTATATGCACATATTGTTTGTTTTAATTTTCATTAAATAATATTTTTTTAAAATCGTATCTTTTGATACAAAATTTTTTTGAAGTAATAAGGTATAAATAAGTTTAAAAGTTAAAACAAATTTAAACGGTACAAATAATTCAATCCAATAAATTGTAAAATATATTTTAAGTTGCCTGAAATGTTTAAAATCATCCCAAAATCACAGACTTTTACATATTGTTCATTATTAAACCCAAATTGATTAAATTCTAAGTTTTCAAATTGTTTACTTACTTTTGCAAGAGTAAACTCACTTAACTCCGAATTACAAATCACCAGCGAAACCTCAAAACTCTCCTCTACAATTCTACAAATTTGGTCCCGATAATACCACAAGTTCTGTGAAGCCATATTTGCTAATGGATGAACAAAAAATGATACCCAGTAGCAAAACGCTCTATTTTAAATATTAAAATTATAGATAATTTTTTATACTACAAGGAAGAAATTGTTTTAATAATAAAAACCTGTATCGCGTTCTTGCAGCCAGGGACGTAGCAACAAATTAAAATAATTCTTAAAAAAACCGACGTAGTCTTGGCTACACCCGACTTAATGGCTTTGAATATTGTCAAAACTAGAACTAAAATGTCTTATTTTTTATGTATAACGAAATTTTGAAACAGCTTAAAATTTAATTTTGTTAGAACCAAAAAAACTCCAAATATTTTCATCTTATTACTCTCATAGCCCAAAGTAGTTCTCACTAAGAGAAGTTAGGCAGCGCTGATCACTTCCAGTAAGTACAGTAACGGCCATTAAATCTTGGGCAATTCTTTTTCCCTTTCATAAAATAGGCTTATGCCACCTTTTACTCAATTTAAATACCTTTTGAAAAACCTAATAAAGAAACAGGTGTCCGTTGTCAGTGTCTAAAAATATTTTTTAAAATGCTTATTTTAACTTTGGATCAAAAAGTATTATTTATTCATTATATTAAGCAGAGAGGTTGGCCAGAAAGGGAAGTGGCGGAAGAGCTTAACATCCCAAAGAGTACTATTTATTTTGTTAAAAAAAAATGACAGGAAACACACTCCTTTGAGAGAGGAGCTGTAAGTGGTCGCCCCAAAGTATCGAATCAAGAACAAGACAATAAATTAGTTAATGTTTTGAGAAAGCAACCATTTAAATCTGTAGTTACATCAAAAAGGAAAAGCAATTTCCCAGCATCGTTAAAACGGCACGGCGAAAAATAAGGCAAATATCCAAATTGCGCTGCCACCCGGCAGCCTTAAAACCTTTTTTAACAAATGCAAATAAAGAACAACGCATTGGATTTGCTCTACAATTTTACTGGAAAATATAATATTCATAAAAAAGTGTTTTAGTCGTGCTACAATGGGATACTTAAGGTATACAGGCCTCAATTTGATTGGATTAAAAATATACCCAAAAGGACAGAAGTAGTGGGCGATTTCCGGTAAATGTTTGGGGGTGGCTAAGTGCACAAGGACTTGGTGTATGTTATTTTATCGAAGGAAGGTTCAATGCGGAGGTATATATAGATTTACTACAGAATATCATGCTTTCTTTTGTACTGGATCGATTTTCGGACAAAAATTTCATCTTTCAGCAAGATAAGTGTCCCGTTCATACGGCCCGGAAAGTCGATGAATGGATGAAAGAGCAGCGTATCAGGGTTTTACCGTGGTCCGCACGTAGTCCGGATTTAAATGTTATAGAAAATGTTTGGGGCTTATTAGTTAAAAAAATAAATAGGGAAAATGTGTTTAGGCCGCAAAATGTAAACGAACTTAAGGATACAATTTTACAGGCGTGGAATGAGTTACGAGGAAATCCGGACTACGCCGGGGCCTTATTCCATTCGATGCCTGGAAGGCTAAACTCTGCCTTAGAAAAAAACGGGACCGCAATAAAATATTAAATTTGTTTGGAAAGATATTTAAGTGAGTTTAAATTTCTTAAATTTTTAATTAATATATTAATTTATTAGATTTTATAAAATATAAATATTTTCTTTTACCTTTTGCTTTATTTATAGTAATTTAAAGTAAAACAAGGTTAAAAAAACGATTTACAAAAATTGACAAAAAGTCAAAATTTGAAAAAAAATTTACCCAAGATTTAATGACCGTCACTGTACATGGGCCACCGCCAGGGAAAATCGTGTGCCGTTATGTGAGGCTCAGATTTCAGAATAAGCTTAGGTCCATTCTAAATAACAGAAATAAATAGCTGGTAGCACTATATTTATTTTATTTAATCGGTAATTTATATGCTACAAAAAAATTTCAGGGTTAGGTAGCCTTGGGAGTACCAAGTATGTAAATAAAAGTGTGTTTAAATCTCACTGGGTGTAGAGATAAAGTACTTTTAATAATAAGGGATCACACCTATGACTTTCTTCATGTTGAAACACCGTTTTTCATAGAATCAGTTAAAATAAGCAACGTTAGGCGTCTACAGTACTTGGATGAGTGACTAATGGGGTGACCGTCCGAATATATGGCTTAAAGTTGTGTTTAATTTGAATGTCCTGTTTAAATGTTTGTTTTTCCTAACTTATAATATCCCAAAGATGAGGATAACAGCATTAAGGGCATGTAACTATTTTTATTTTACTAATTCACCTTACGCTCTTAAGCAAAATTCTATTAATGCAATTTGAACGTAGACAAACAGCCCATTTTTTATTTAATTTACTTTCTTCTTAAAAATTATAGGTGTGTTATACAAACCAAGCCAATATTTATAATAAACAAAATTTGTGACAGTCTTTAGAAGATTAATGCCTAGTAGTTATGTTTGGGTCTTTAATTATTAAAAACTTACATAAAATTATTTAACTACTACCAAAAAATTTTAAACTGACATTTAACATAATTTTTATTATTTAAATTTTTCCCCTAACCTTCTCTAAGTCCCTTTTTCACAACCTTTAGGTCCAGACAGAAAATCATTTGTAAAGTTAGTTTATTTTAATTCTTAAACAATGAAAAAAAAATTAATACCTATTGCATAAAATAGTAACCTAAAGCCTCTTTAACCCCTTTTTTTAAGGAAAATCGCTATGTCGTTTTTCCGTTTTATGCATTAGAGGTACACCCAATTTAAAATTCCTATTTTGTTTCATTTGCCAGTTATAGCACCAAAAAATATTCAGACAAAAATAAAAAACTATAAAAATAATGAAAAATGTACCTAATAATAAAAAAGAACCAACAGCAATATTTTTGGTATATTAAAAAAAGTATATAACTCATTACAAATCATAGAAGACTTCACTCTAAAATTCTTTTACTTTAAGCAAATACAATATTTTAAACTAAAGTACTTAATTGTTAATTTAAACTACTAATGGGTTTAGAAAGAACATAATAAAAAATAACGTACGCAAAGAACTAAAAACAAATTAGGATTTGTCTTAAAAGTTATGTAACCCACATTGTGAAAAATAGTTATTTTAATTAAATGTCTGTCATTTTGCGTACAACATATAAGGGTAAAAAAATATTACTGCAGTTGATTTGCAAATTTAAAATTAACGGCACCCATTCTAAAAGAACACTAGATTAAAATAATTTGCCATTAGTTAAACCTGTTTTAATAGCACGCGCTTAACATAGTAACAAGTTCTTAACTTTTACTACCCTTACAAATAAATATTTTATAATACACCGAAATTTCCCTTTGTAAACATGCCAACTAAGGGTACCTACAGAAGCACCGTTATTAATAATGTATTTATCCTCTATAACCCTTTAAATCTAATATACCTTAGTTAAGTTGCAAAGATGAAACAAGGCTGCGAAATATGTTAAATATTATAAAATAAATGAGAGAAAATTTAAAAAAGTATTTTGTTACATATGTTTTAAAAATAATTTTTATAAGGTAACGATCAGTTTATTTATATAAACCTATACCGGGTGGTGCGTCGCCGAGCGGAACATAAGAAATCTCATTTAAATTTTAAGGGGGTCAATTATTGGCCCCCTGTACATTTTACAGGAAAAAATATAAGATAACTTTTTTGAAGAGACCAATCTGACAAGTCCTCGTGCCAAAATTTTAATTAGCGAATCTTGAATTATTCAATTAAATGTAATTGCAAAATTACCAAATTTTCGGTTCAGGTAAAACCAAACAGACACCAGCCACCAGCAAACAATTTGTTATAAGGCTTTGTCAAATCCAACGTACAGCCGAATACAAGGAATTTTTTTTTTTTCGTTTTATCAATCTCACAACCATTACATGCAAAGCAAAAGACACGTAAACAATATTTTTTTTTATCAAACCTTTTATTTAATGTAACAATTAAGTTTAACTAATAACAATTATTACTATCGATCTTTAAAAAAATAATTTTTTCATACTAGCATTTAATTAAACCAATAGCAGTATCTAAAATATTTTTAAATTATTTTACCATTAAGCATATCTGATCCATTTTAACCATTAAACGTATTGTCAGTAAATTTGAGTTCAAAGCCATCGAAAGATAAATCTTAAAAAAGAGAGAACTGAACTCTTAATATTTTACTAGGTGTGGAAAAATAAAATGAAATAAAATACAATAACTTTTTAAAAAACAATAGAAAAATAAATAAATACATTAATTAATCAATGTTCAAACAACCCCTCATTAACAGTTAAACAATATTCCAACCGATCATAAAATTTATTTTTAACGTTGCTAAGTTGATATTGCGAAATTTTATTACATTTAAAAAAATAGCATTTTGTAGCTGGTTTAGATTCTCAAATTTTACACTTTTATAAACGACACTCTTTAAGTGACCCGTCAGAAAGAAGTTATTCGGTGAAAGATTAGGTGACCTGGCTGGCCAAAGTATCCGGTACCGTGGACCAATAATATTGCCGTTAAAACCATTTTCCAGGTACTCTCTAACTATACGGTCATTATGGACGGGGCAACCATCCATTTGGTACCAGATCATTTGATCTTCCCGAACAACTTCTTCCAAGGCGGGTCCAATTTGATTTTGAAATAAGTCCAAATAGGTTTCTGCTGTCAGGTTATAAGTCCATAAAAAAGAGTCCAATGATATGGTGTCCCATAATTCCTACAAATACATTTGTTTTTGGGAATATTGTGTCCGAGTATGAATAAAGCGATGTTCATTTTCTTGGCTCCAATACCGGCAATTCGGAACATTTGGTTCATTGTTGAGGGTGAATGTACATTCGTCGGTAAAACAAATATTTCTTATAATATTCCTATCGTTATTTGCTCTTTTCATTATTTCAAAACAAAATGTCATTCTTTGCTCTTCACCTTCTTCCTGCAGCTCTAGCTGTTTTTCGAATTTATACGAATAATATTTGTGTTTTTTCAAAATGCGCAATATCGTTGTATGATGTTTATTTACCTTTTGCCCAAGAACCCTCGTACTAACCATTTTGTTTTCCTCCACACTCAGTAGAATATTTAGATCTCTGTTCTCTTTATCTTCGGCCCTATTTTCTATATCCTGAGTTAAACATTTACAATTATTTATTACGGTACCTTTGGACTCGAACTCACTGACAATAAGTTTAATAGTTGAAATGGACGGAATGAGCTTGGTGGGGAAATAAACAGAAAACATTTCAGATACTGCTCTAAAACTGTTGCCCGCATAATGTCACCTAATTATGGATACTTTTTCGTCGATTAAATAATTCATATTTTTTTCAAATACCGACTGTCACTGATTTATTGACAATTTTCCCCATGTCAAGGACAATATTCATTTTACTGGTGTCTGTTTGGTTTTACCTGAACCGAAAATTTGGTAATTTTGCAATTACATTTAATTAAATAATTCAAGATTCGCCCATTAAAAATTTTTGAAACTTGGCACGTCAACTTGTCAAATTGGTCTCTTTAAAAAGTTATCTTACCTTTTTTTTGTAAAATTTACAGGGGAGCCAATAATTGACCCCTTAAAATTTACATGGAATTACTATGTTCCGCTTGGCGACGCACCACCCGGTATAAAAAACAAAGCATCTATCGTACTAAAACTGAATTACTATATAACTGTTTATATTAAGGCTAAAATTAACTCCTTTTGTTTATTCTTTATTCTGACCACAACTACCTTCGCGAACTAAAGCTAGTATTAGATATTTATTTAGTCCGTCAGCAATACCCAAATACCAAAACATATACTTACTACATTTCACGGTAACTTCTAGACAACGAGGTCGTCAAGTTCACCAAGGAAGTTATATAAATACTTATTGCCTCTGTACTCCCTGTTAACATCTGGGTAATGTTACTCAGACGAGACCTACAGTTTAATGTGGAATAACCACACACGGGGTTATTTACTGACCACTTGCTTACCAAGTTCAGTGTTGCTTAACTTCTTATAATTAGGATAAAATTAAACTTTTCTTAACAAAATTGAGTACAACAATGTTTACCAATAAATTCGCACAAAACAATTCAGTTTTTTTAAGCCAAATCCTAATAAGAGTAAAAAAATTTGACAGCTATTTTGCTACTTTCATTATACTTCTTAATTTTGGGAATTAACGACCATAAATCAAGTGATTTGCCAATAAAACATTTTCTTACTCATATTATTGGCGTCATTTTTTATTTTTATTGGGTTAATATACAAAAGAAAATGATTATATGAATTGCTGCAAAATTTGTAAAGTAATGGGCCTACATGGATATATTAATACGAAATATGTCTTTAATTAAGATGCTCTCTAAAATTCAATAAAAATGTATCTTTAAAAAATAAATATAAAATGGAAATATATTTTTATTCACCATAATAAACTTTTGTCCCTAGGAGCAATTCTTTAATTATTATAATTAGTTTCAAAATTCATTGTTTTTGCTAGATTAACCTATTTGTTATTAAATTAATGGACCTAAATTTATAACAGTTAATACTCTACATAAATTAATTATTGCCGTAAATTATCCTTAAGAAATTGCATTCATGCTCAGAATAATAAATGTGTTTCCAAAATAGTAGTCCTGTCACCAAATGAACTGTATTTTCAGTCACCAAAATAATGGTATCACTTAATTTGGTTAGTTCTGTTTAGTTCTGATTAGTTTGGTTAGGTTTGGTTAGTTTAATCATCAGTTGCATTTTCGGGTGATTGCATATACATTTGTGGATAATTGTTTTCAAATAGTTTGGCCTTATCAAATTGGTAAGAGATCTACCATCTTAAAACGTACCAATTTATATGATGACCTAAAAGCGAATAATTTAGTGACTGATTAAATCACACCAATATAAAACTTCTAGAACGCTTACCAATTTCGTAAAAAAAAATAAAAAGCTCTATTTTAAATCCTAATTTTGATTTATTTTATATTAAAACCCCATTTTTGCGCCCATGTTGTATTTTGTATATCGGCAAATTACCTGACTGTTGATAATTTTGCACATTAATCGATGTTTTCTTTTAAGAAATTGACTATAAAACTGATAACAAAGAATAGACAACGAAACTATTAAAGTATTGATTTTCATACTTATTGTATTAATCACCTGACTTCATAAATGCAGGCAATAATTTATATTGGATAGTTTAAATTATTATTTTTTTATTGCTTTTTGATTAAAGTAACGATAATTTGTCATTTTTAGGGTAGATACTGGACTTTATATATTAATTACATAATTTTAGGTGTACTATATTTAAAGTAGTTATATTAAAAACGGTGCACTTTTGTAATATTTTATCAATAACATTTTTTTTTTAATTATTTTGAATATTTTTTATATGTATCTATAAAATTTAAAAAAATACTTTGGGTATAACTTTTTTGACACTTTAAAATAACACTTAAATTTTCATACTATTAAACTTTTTTAGTTATTGGCCAATAATATAAACTATTTTCTATAAGCAAATTTTTACAGTTTTAAAGCTTTCTTGCGTGAAATTTATTTAGCTGCCATTTTTCGTTTATGCAATTTTATTTAAAATTTTAGCAGTTTAAAATTAAGTGCTGTAATTTGTCTTGATATTTGGGTTTGTCAACATAAAGAAAATTGTGGAAAACTTATATAATTATTTCTAAATTTCAGAAAATATTTCCACAAACAAATATTTTATTTAATATTTAAAAATATATTTTAACTAACGTTCTTTGTTTTTTTAGCCTATTAAATTATTTATATATAAAGGTTAGTACTTAGAAAATTACTAAAATTATTACACATAATCTTCCTACGGCATGAATTATTGCCGGAAATTTTTTGAGTACATGAATTTGTTAAAAATTATCAGGAGTGACGAAGCGACGAAGGATAATTTTCTTTAAAAATTCATGTACAAGATAAATTTCCCGCAATTAATTCAAGCACTTGGGGGATTCGGTAAGAAAATGTTATACCGAAATTATATTTAAAAAGAAAACATATGAAGATTCAGGGAAAAAAAGATAACAGTCCATGGAACATGATTTCGATAAAACACAATATTTCAATGGACATAATGTCTCGTTTTGACATAATACTTAGAAAACAATAATTATTAGCAAGAACTCAGATTAGCGTCAGTAATTACTAGAAAATAACGCTTAGAGTCCAGGGACTTTCATTAATATTTCCTCTTATTTCATAGCTTTTAAAACAACAATGGTCAAACAAAAATGCTCCCGACAAGTTCAAACGTCGACTGAAAATGCATGCAAACAAATCACCAAATCGTCTTTAAACGCCAAAGTGGACTATCAGCGTTTTCCCTATTGACGCGTGGACATTCATCGTTTTTCCTAGTATACCGTATTTTATTTTACTAAGGCACGGGGAAAATAAAAAAAATAGTCTTCCGCAATACGAACGTATTTACTTTAATTTTTCAGTAAATATTGACAATTCCCTAAAACCTAGTAAAAAATTGTATGAAATTAATTCTTTTATATAATAATTTATCTGATATATATATATATATATATATATATATATATATATATATATATATATATATATATATATATATATATATATATATATATATATATATATATATATATATATATATATATTTTTTTATAAGGTTAATTTTTTGGGACTGTGATTTAATAATTTTTTTGGAGATTCTTTTTTTTTGGTTTGCAGTCCTTCAAATTCAAATGGAAAAAAAAAATTTTTTTTTTTTTCCAAAAAAATGCATTTTTTTTTTGTTTTGACGTTTCCCCGGGATTTTACCCTTTTTTCAAATAGTTGGTAGTTTTAAACAAATTTTTTCATAATTACCTTTAAGTTTCATTTCAAAGCCTACCTTAAAATTTAACATTTTTATTTTAATATAAAATAAAAAAAATTTTCATTTTGAACACATAAAAAAAACTCAAAAAAGATAAACGAGCCGAAAACGCCCAATTTTTAAAATTTTTTTTGTATACGATTTTATTTTGGCTGGAATGCATTACGTTTTTTTTGGTAAAAACTATTTAAGAAAGAGGTTTTAAACTTTTTTTTTTTTAAAATTTTTTTGTTTTTAGTTAAAGTTTTTTTTAAATTTAAAGAACTATAAATTGTATTAAGTTGTCTAGTGTCAGTTTTTAGATTTATTGTTTTTTTTTTTTGTTTAAATTTTCGTAAAATTTTTTTTTGGTGTGGCTTTTTAATTTTTTTTTACAAAAAACAAACCTGTGACTGTCTCGATTTGTTTTGGGGGCCTTTTGTTTTTTTGTCAAATTTATGTCCTTTAAACTATTTTTTGTATTGGTAGTTTTTTTACCGAGTTACAGTTATAGCAGGGAACCCGACTTCCTTTTTTTTTTGGTTTTTTTTTAGTTTTAAAAAATTGGATTTAAGAAAAATTTTTGCTTTATGACATACTGTGATTTTTTCATGTTTAAATTTTTTTTTGGAGATTTTTGACAAACCGGAATTTTGGAAAGTAAGGTAGTTTTTTTTTTTTTCCTGGTTTTGAAGTGACTTGTTTTATTAAAAAAATCATGAATTCGTTTTTTAAAAATTGATTCAATTAATTAATTAATTAAAATAAGTTAATTGAATCAATTTTTTAAAAAAACGAATTCATAGAACAAAAAAAAGTCCATAAAAAAAGCAGGAAAATAAAACAAAATACCTTATTTTCCATATATTCCGGGTTTTTAAAATCCCCAAAAATATATTTAAACATAAAAAAATCACAGTATGTCATAAAAACATAATCTTTTAAATCTAATTTCAAAGCAAAAAACAAAATACCAAAGATAAAAGATAACGTCGTATATTAATTCCATGCTATAACTAACTCGGTAATAGGACAGTTTTACCAATACATTAAAAATAAATTAATGGACATAAATTTGACAAAAAAAAAAACCCCCTTAAAATCTACATCAGAGACTCACAGGTTTGTTTTGATAACTAAAAATATTAAAAACTAAAAACCACACCAAAAAAGAGAATTTTACGAAATGATTGAAATTCAAAAAAACTGACACTAGACAACTTAATAAAATTTATAGTTCTATAATTAAATAAAACGTTTAATCTAAGTAAAACAAAAAATTTAAAATAAAAAAGAAATTAACCCCCTCTCTATAAAAATAACTTAACATCAGTTTTTACCAACAAACGATTCATTCCAGCCAAAAAATCAGTATACAAAACTAAATTTTAAAAATGTGACTGTTCCTCGGCTCGTGTTATCTGTTTTCGTTAGTTTATTTATATGTGTTCAAAATGAAATTTTTTTTATTATTTTTAATATAATGTAAATGTTAATTATAAGGTAGGCTTAGTGATTTAATGTAACAAAGAGTAATTATGAAAAATTTGTTGCAGACTACACAACTATTTGAAAAAAAGGGTAGGAATATCCCAAACCCAAACGTCAAAACAATTAAAAAAAAAACTTTTTCTGGAAAAAAAAAATTTCTTTTTCCATTTTAATGAAAACAAAAAAAAATATATATATATTTTATATATATATATATATATATATATATATATATATATATATATATATATATATATATATATATATATATATATATATATATATATATATATATATATATATATATATATATATATATATATATATATATATATATATATATATATATATATATATATATATATATATATATTTTTTTAAATTCTACTAGGGCACGGGGAAAGTAAAAAAAACCCCTATACTATACGAAAATAAATATTGCATTAAAAAATATTATTATTGTCTAATTATATGATAGCTGTCATGTGCCGGGAAATTTTTACTTATTATTTTTACGTCTACATGCTTATGTGTATAAAAAATTTCAAGAAAATTTTCTGGTTGCCATAGTAACAATGTCGAAATAAAGCATTTGATCATTAAATGACTGGTATAAAATTTTTACATATAATCTTCCTAGAGCATAAATTATTGCCGAAAGGGATAATTTTCTTTAAAAATTCTTGTACGAAACAAATTTCCCGCAATTAATTCAAGTACGTGGAGGATTCGGTAAGAAAATTTTATACCGGAATTATATAAAAAAACATTAAGTAAATATTTATTTGAACATTATCCACAAATAAATAGAAGGCTGTGTGTAATGCAAGTTTGGACGTTTTTCGTTATTTGAACTGTCATTAACACTGTCATCAAATTTTGGCGACATACCGCGTTGAACATTGTTAGGACAGTTAACATACCGGTTTATTTTCGCGAGAAGCAGTAACGTAGGGGAAGGTGTTCTGACGTCAGTATCAACGTCATTACTTTGTACCCAGTATCTACCGCTATCGCCACTAGTCAGGAGGAGCGTTAATAATGCTTATGTCAAATTTAAATTTAAAATAATGGAGGATTCGCGGCTTTTCTATTGTTTGGTTCTGTGATGTTTTTTTTTTATGGTTTAACACTATTTGGATTGCAGATTTTTTGGTTTATTAGTTAATTCTCAAATGGATGAATTAATACAGTTATATTACAATCATAAAGGAAAAATTTACTTATTATAGTTGACTTGGAAACAGCTAATATCTTATTAAATGAAAAATTTGGTTTATATATTATCTTTTCGACTCATTTCTTAACTCTCCAAAGACCTTACATTTAAATTTAAACTTAAAAGTGTATTAAACCATTAGTAGTAAGTTGACATACGTAAACCGTTTCGTTTTTGCGAGGATAGGCTGGTTAAACACGGTTAGAATGGTGGGGGAAATAACTGCTATCAACCAGTAGTTAAAAACGGTAAGTCGCGAAAATATCCTTTGTGTGAGGTTATTTCTCTGGAAAGAAATGTTGTGAAATGAAATGAAAAAGGAAATAATAATTAATGATAGAATGTACACCATAATAAATTGTTGTAATATTTCCAACTTATAAAGTAAGTAAATATATTTTTGGTAATTTTTTACTTACTGGGCCCACGGCCGACTTTATTGAAATTTTGTATACCGGGGTTTTTTGGGGCGCTGCTGATAACGAATTTGAAGTCAAATTTTGTCGGACACTTTTAGTTTTTGAGTTATAATGCCCCACTCGGACCTAACCTCAAACTGCACGAACTTTCCTAAAATTCCTCCTTTTTAAAACGGATTACTCCCAAAATTGAAGATTTTATGGAAATACACTTATTATTATACAAGATAAATTTAATTTCAACTTTATTTAACAAATATTTTTAATAAAAAATGCACAACAAAAATATTAATTTTAATTTTATAAATGTCAACAAAATTGTTTAGAGATTTTAGACAGTTTTATGTTGGTACGCCAGGGACCCGCAAAACAATTAAATAGCTTACTTTTTAAATTTAAATCGCGAAAAATAATAATAATTCAAATTTATAAAGTAGGCCATTTAATTGTTTCCGTCCCTGTTCCAACAAAACTGTCAAAAATTTAAAATTTTGTTGAATTTATAAAATTAAAACAATATATATTTTTTTTTGCTTTTTTTATTAAAAATATTTGTTAAATAAGGTGAAATTTAATTTATTTTATAAAATAATAGGTCTATTTTCATAAAATTTTGTGTAATCAGTTTTTAAGAATCAAATTTTAGGAATGTTATTATGCAGTTTGATTATATTTTTATTAAAAATAAAATTTTTAATTATATTATTATTAAATTATTATTAATTTATTAATTATAATATTTTTTTTTTTAAATTTATTTAATATAAAATTAAATAAATTATTTAAAATATTATAAAATTAAATAAATTATTAAAAAATAAATTAAAATAAAAATTATATAAAATTTAAATATATATATATATATATATATATATATATATATATATATATATATATATATATATATATATATATATATATATATATATATATATATATATATATATTAATATATATTTTTATAGGATCGAAATACCTGATTGATAACATGGCGTATTTTATAATAATCGTTTCTGATCCAAATAACATACAAAACTTTATTTTAGGCGTTAATTAAATAAACATTTTGTAAATTTTGTTAAAAATATTCTCTATTTCATTTTTGACAGTCCATGTCAAATATGAAGCCAAAATACAATTTTCGTTCTTTTTATTGCGGCTCTAGGACTACAATGAATAAGTTATGGTCCTAGAACTATAATGAAACCGTTAGAATACAGTTACCTAATGAGTAGCATTATTGTCAGTTTAAAGGTAAATACAGCTTTTTTTTGCCACTGTTTACACTACTGTTTTTTGGTTTTAGATTAGAAAAATGTATATAATTGCATAAAGCAATTACCAGTTTAAAAAGAATATCAGGTAACGTTTTTAAATCTTATGAATTTAAAATTTTAAAAATGACACATATTACATTTCGAAAGTGATCCCTTTTTTAAAAACAACAAACAACTATCAAAATATTGGTACCAAAATTTAAAGGGGGGAATATACCAAGATTTTTTCTTAATTATAATTGCGTTATACCTTAAAAAAAAAAACCGTTTACCATCGTCATTGGATTTAAATAGCTTGGCTTTTGATAATAATAACCACAGCAACATTAAATAAAAAAAACAAAATTTTTTTTTAAATTTTCCCCCTTTTGTGTATTTTTTTTTTAAAAATTAACCTTTAAAAATTTAATAAATTCATTTTACCCCCTTTTTAAACCCTTTTATCCCCAGTTTCTAGACCGGGGGTAACTAATGGTTTCCTTTTTTTTTAAAAACACCCCCGGATCAAAATTATTTTAAATAACCCCAAAAAGATTTGCTATTTTAAAGATAGAGCATAATTACTTCTAAACAACTACGTGAGGTGAGAATGTAACTTAAAAATTGTTAAATTAGACAATTATTTAAATTGCTTTAAGATATTTTAATGTGACCTTTTTAAAGAAACCTCTATTTGGGAAGCTAATGTGAGCAATAATCGGTGTCTTTGAGATCTACTAAAAATATCCTGATACAAGTATTATGGTAAAATTCTGTTTAGCCAGTTAATGGGATAAAAAAAATATCTCTTTAGGATATATCCAAAAGTAATGGAAGTATACAAGTAAGTTTTTTAAAGTGTAAGATATGTCGAAAACGGTTTCAAATATTTTTATTAAAAAAAATGGTGACGTGGGTAAATACAAGGGAACAATTTGCCTACCAAAGCCGTTCATCGTATGTAATACCTACTCTTAAAGTCCCCAGACTTAACCTGTTTGGATTTTTACTTTGGGGGGGGGTAAAATATTTACGGCCGAGTGATGATCGCGTTGTTAAATTTACAAGGAAAATTTTAAAAAAAAAGGGTTTTAAAACCTTTATTTAAATGTTTTTCCCCCAAAAATTTTTTAACCTTGAATTAAAACTTTAGAAGTTTTTGTTTCACATTTTTTAAAATTTGGTCCTAAATTTTTTTTAAAAAATTTTTTTTAAATTTTAAAAAAATTTTAATTTTAAAAAAAATTTTAATTTAAAAACCAAAAAAAAATAAACCAAAATAATTTTTTTTTTAAAAAAAATTTTTTAAAAAAATTTAATTTTTAAAAAAAAAAAATTTTCAAAAATTGTTTTTTTTTTAAATTAAAAAAAGAAGGGTTTTAAAATTTTAAATTTTTAATTTTAAAAAAAAAGGGGGCAAATTGGGAACTTTTCAAAAACCAAATTTTGTGTTTTTCTTTAAAATTTTTGTAGATTAGGGTTTCAAAAAACCAAAGAAACCTAATAATTAATTTTTAAATTTTTAAATATTTCTATTAAAAAAAAACTTTTTTTTTAAATCTTAAGTTTTTAAACAAAAAGTTAAAAATTTTTATTTCCCCCAAAATTAAAAACAAAAATCATTTAATATAATTAAAAAATAGGGGGTTTTTTTAATTTTTTTATATTTAAAAATAATTTTTAAACTTTTAAAATTTCCTTTTTATTTTTGGCCCCATGTTTTTAAAAAATTTTTTTTTCAAAAGAATTTTAATACAAACCCCAAGGGTTTTTCAAACCTAAAAAAACTTAAATTTTTTTTAACCAATAGGGGGGAAAACTTTTTTGGTTTTTCTTTTAACCTTTTTTTATGGGGGTTTTTAAAAAATTTATTTTTAAAAAAAAAAAAGCGAATTGTTGTTTTTTCCCGTTTTTCTTTCAAAAAGATTTTTTAACTAAAAGTAAAAAGGTTTGGGAAAATAAAAAAAATTAAAAAGAAATTCAGCAAAATGGGATAATAATATATTTTATACTGTACTGTAAAATGCACTTTAATATTCTTGGTTTTAGTCCTGAAAATAATCTTTTACAGTATTGAGTCTGGTAAAAAAAATTACAGGACTGGTCATAATTTAAAGCCGTTCTTCTGAAGAAAACCTCATTATAAAACTACTTCAAAAAGTAATAAACGAATTTTTAAAATTCTTGACTTTGACAAAAAAAGCACCTGTGACCGTTGGCAGCCAGGTTTTTTCAGGTGAAACTATCCTTTAGAACAATTGCAGCAGAACCGCGGGAAATAAACCCAGCAACCCATATATCACCGAATTCCTCGTAAAAATCTCTATCATTAATATAAAAATATGCGGGATATTTTATGTAAAAAATACGTTACTTGTGCTGAAACTCTTTTGTTTTTGTTTGAAATGTTTTTCTGATTAGAATATTGAATTCTACGGAAAAAATACACGAAATGGCTATATTCGTTTTTTTAAAAAGTACAGGGAAGTTAAAATATTTTAAAAAAATAACCCCTTTCATATGAAATAAAATATTGTACATTACTCGTTTGAAAAACCTTAACAGTATTCGTTTCGAAATTCCAGACTTTGCTCCTTCGTCGCGTCGTCGGGACTTATAACGTAAATATCTATATTACACAAAAGGTTTTTGCGTATTTTTTCCCTATCATTACTTTGTTATCGTTCCACAAAAGGTATGAAATTAACATTAGTACTCTTATTACCATTAAAAAAATTGGGGACTTTTTTATATTTTGATCAAAAAAAAAAAAATATGGTGGGTCTAATATTTCTTTATTTGACCACGACATCGTGTCCGTTCGCTTTTGACTTAACACCGAGAAAACATAATTTTATTTTCCGGCGAATACATCGCGCGGTTGCGCCGTTTGACAGCATACGATACGCACATCGCGCCGCGCGTTTGCTTTGATGTGTGTACTTTTTACCGCCAATCGACGGGACAGGACACGCCGCCTGTCACACGGCGTGTTTCGGGACGGTTTACACTCCAAGCGTGTCACTCCACACGCCGTGTAACCGCACCTTAAAAAAGACGCAGTAATATCGTCTATTTAGGAAGTACGTTTGAAGTTTGTTATCGGATTGAACTTAAGTTGTTAATATCGTAATTGTCTTGGGATTTAAAATGCAGGCAGGATTTTATTTGATATGCTGAACTTAGAAAAAAAAGAAGAAACAAACATTTACGTGAAATAAGGGTCAAGTTTCTATCCAAAAATTTCGGACTGTTAAAGTTATGACATCCCAAGTTACGCCAAGTTTCTTTTTTTCAATTTGACAAGTTTTTTAATAATTTGTATGTATTACTGAATAAATGAAATATATTAATACACAGTTTTTGCACTTATACCGACAGGTTAGTTAAAAAAAAACTTGCTAAGTCAAACAATAATTTGATCTTATTTTAGATCTCGCTACTTTAAAAGGCCGAGGTTTTGGCATATGAATTTGGCCCTTATTTTATATAAGTGTTTTTGGTATGATTATTCCTAAGTTACCTCAAGCATAAACGGACCAATAATAAAGTAAACTCTTAAAACTGAAAAACTAATACAAAACATACAAGAAAAAAATAAGATAAATAAATGTTTACACAAAAAAAAATCTGTTAACAAATTGGGATAACTACCTTAACAAAACCAATTGCATTTAAGTACTTCGTCGTTTCTATGACAAATGGGGCGAAATAGGTGTAGAAGCTTAATTTTTTTTTTCGTTTTATAAATCGGTTGTAAAACTATTCACAAATATTCCCCAAAAATATCAAAACAAAATTATATTTATAAGCGTTTAAGTGAGGAGCGGCCGAGCAGATATAATAGTCAGCACGTTAGCAGATGTTATTTTTTTTAACAATAAAGACCTTGGATAAGAATATTTAAAAGTATAAGTGATTTTGTGATAAAGTTTAAAAATCAGTTTTAAACCAACTTTCATCGCATGTATTTAGTTTATACATAATAAACGCGTTTTTCTCGAAACTACTATTTTCGAATTTGCGTAACCTTCAACTCCTACAGTTTTTAAACAATCGTTATTCAACTCAACACCCAATTTCTTTATATAAATACGCTTTATGTATATCTTAATCCTACAAAATATCTATATTTTTACTATGTTTTTATTGCAAATAAAAGTACAAAAATACGGTAAAAAATCATACATTTTTAAAATTTCCCAAAAAAACCATATTAATTTTATTTTTTTTAGGGAAAGGGGGGGGTATACATAGGAACATTTAAAAAAAAATGTATTTTTTTATATATTGATTTTGGGAAAAAAAATTGCCCCCCCCAAAAATTACGTAAATTGCCCAGCCGGATCTCAACTCCACGGTGTGCAGCAGAGATATATCTTTTTTTTTTGGGGAAAAATTTTTTAAAAAAAACTCCTGTAAACATATTTTTTTTTTATCCTGGGACAGTCCGCGAAGGCTGATGCCTAAGTACTAACGTACCGTGGGTGTCTTCAGTGTGGTGGGGGGGAGTTTGTTTACACGTTTTTTTAAAAATTTTTTGGAGATTGGGGGGAGAAGGAAATACTTCTGCGGGCGGGGGGGTTTCCCAAAAAGTTTTTGACACTCTAGGGAAAAAGGAACGAAGAAAGCGGGAAGTTCGGGGCCTCTTTTAACTAAACAAAAAAAAGGATGCATAAAAGTTGCACTACGTGTTGCCTGTTGGGAGATGCCGGGAGAAGGAATTATACTGGCCAATTCCTCTGAGCAGCCCCCGGGGAAAATACCTATAGAAGAGCGACACCCCCCCCTCAGCTCGAAGGTGGGCAAAAAGGGGGAAGCCTTTCTGTGAGCGTTGGATCATTAATAAGACGAACGGTTTTTTTTTTGAATGGAGTCCAGAATGTTAAGTGTTGTAGGGGACGCCATTCCCCAGTTTTTGAGAACAATATTCAAAAGGGGGTCTGATTTGGGAAAATCGGGCCGGGATTGGAAGAAGAAAAAATATTTTCTGGGGGGGAAAAAAGGAATCCAATTTTTTTTGAAGCTGCCGAAGCCCCCCGATAAAATTGTTTGTGTCAGTTGAGGATATTCTCAAAAGTAACGCCGACTAGATTAAACGACTCTTTGTTTTGCAGAACTTGACCGCTCTTTGAAGGGATGACATTTGCAGATTTTTTTCCCCCCCCAAAAAAACATGACTGTTTTTCGAGACATTAAACTAAACAAGTTTTTTTGGCACCACAATCCAAGATAAGTTTAAGGTCTTGTAAAAAGATATCTGCATTGACCTGCGCTTGTTTTCAAAATCAGAATTACACAGTGGCTTAAGAAATTGAATACAAAAAGTGGGGGGGTACTACCCCCCCAGCAAAACTTTGAATGGGGTTGATAGTGGAAGAGAGAAGATCGCTAATGTGTGGGAAGAAACAGCGTGGGTGCCACCCCAAAAAACCCCCCCGGGGCCTCCATTTTTAAAATTTTGGAAAAGAAGCTGGAGGAATGACCATCTACACTAACTGATATACGTCGATTAGAAAGGAAACTGGAAAGCCAAGAGCAAAGCTTAGGTGGAAGACCTAAGAAGGAAGTTTTTTAAAGGGGAAACCCATTATGCCAGACCTGATCAAAGCTTTGGATATGTCAAGGCAACGATCTGGGATTCCCCAAAAAAACTCAAGGGACTTGTTCCAGTTGTTGAGAAAAAAGGGAAAAAAGATAAAACTGGGATCTACTGTGACGGAATCCATTTGTCTAACATGTAAGATCTTATTTTTTTCCAGATACTTTAAGTTTTGGGGGGAAAAAATGAATTTTTCCATTACTTTTAAAAAACTAAAAAAAGAATAGGTCTATAGTTAGAAGGAGATTTTTACCCTTTTTTTTGGGGGCAGGTTGCACAGGGGGGCTTTCCAACTTTTGGGGGAAAAAGCCCGTGTCATAAGAGATTCAAAAAAGGCGGGGGTTTAGATGGGTGCAAACTCGGGAGCACTTTTTTTTTAAAACGATTGCTATTTCCATCCAGCCCAGACGATTTTTTGTATCAAGAGAAGAAAAAAAATACGCTTGATCTGTTTGACTTTAAAAAAATTTTTTCGGACATTTTATGGGGAAACAGGGACAACTGTTGGAAGAGGAAGAGTAATAGGAGGATCAAGCGTAGAATTGGCAGCAAATTGTTTGGCAAATAGTTCGGCTTTTCCTTTGGAGGTAGAGACCCCATCTTCCCCCGATTAGGGGGGGGAAAAAAATTTGTGCAAAAGTTCTGACTAATATTTTTGGCAAAGGACCAAAAAAACTTTACTGCCATTTGAGCAAGAGAGAACTTTATCTTTTATTCGATTGTTAAATTGGTCTTTTTGGGGGGAGATGGTCTTTATTATACTGATTTCTCGCTTCGATGCTAGCCTGTATGTATAGATAAGTATGTCAATTTTAAATTTTTTTTGTAAAAAAAAATTCAAAAAAAAGGGCAATTTGTGAAAAAATTTTTTAAAAAAGTTTCAAACAAATTATTTTTCTAATAAAAATTTTTTAATTTTTGGGGAAAAATTGATATTCAAAAATTTTTTTGTATTTTTTTCCCCCCCTTTTTTTTTAAACATTTAAAACGCTTTAAAGCACTATTTGTAGTCACAAAAATTACTTATTGTGCTAATAACAATTTTTTTGGGAAAACTTGGGGTTTTTTTTTATTATTGATATTCTCAACTAAAAAAAATTTTTCTCTGGATTAATTTCCCCCTTTCCCAAAAAAATTTTTTTTAACTTTTTTTTTTTTAAAAATTTTTTTTAATAGTTAATAAATGGATTTATTTTTCAATTTAAAATTAACTCCCCCAAAAACTCCTTTTAAAAAAAACAATTTTCAAAAGGATTTTTATTACGCAAAAAAAAAAATTCGCCATGAAATGCCATTTTTTAAAATGTATGATATACCTAGGCAATTCCCCCCCAAATGCTGTCAGGCAATTCAACCGCCGAACCGAAAAAAAAAATGGAAAACGAAGGAAGGCCCCCCGGAGATGTAAGTTTCATACATCTTGCAATAGCATTTCATGGCGAACTGTTTTTTTTCGTAATATTAAAATCCTTTGTAATTTTTAAAAATTTTTTAAATTTTTTTTAAATAAAGGGGGTTTTGTGTGGAGTTAACTAAATTGTAAATAAATCCATTTTAACTATTAACAAAGGAATAAAAAAAAAAATTGAAAACGGTTTTTGATATTTTTGGAAATATGGTTAATCCCGAGGCATTTTTTTTAGTTTTCAATAATCATCAAAACCAAATTTCCTTTTTTAAAGTTTTGCACAATAAAATTTGTGACTGTTTAATAATTTTTTTTTGCGTTTTATATTTTTCCCCAAGGGGGGGAATTTAAAAAAATTTTATAAATATATATTTTATATATATATATATATATATATATATATATATATATATATATATATATATATATATATATATATATATATATATATATATATATATATATATATATATATATATATATATTTCCTATATGTAAAATAAAATATTAAAAATCACTAAAATACGCCATTCTACATTCATTTTCTCCCTTAACTATTGGTTACCATAACCTAATATGTTAAAACTAGGTAAGGAAAAACTAGGTAATTCTGAATTTACTTTAAAAAAACTGTATTTGCTACCTATATTAGGACAAGAGAGGATTATAAGTTGGCTATGCCAGACTACCTGTTGTTTAGCAAAACCAGCCTTTCTTGTAAAAAAAAAACTTTTATTCAATTGGTGTAGTAACATCAGTGACTTACTAATATTTAAGATATTGTAATATTTTATCTTTTAAAATTTAAATAATTAAATATTTAATTTATTTTTATATGGAGAGTTGTAAAATTATATGATATATTTCTTAGCCTCTCTTAATAAAGATGTACATACCAAAAAAAAAAAAAATAATACTGATTAAATAAATTTCAGTCATTGTCAAACTCCACTAATTACTTTAACAAGTATATGGCGATCTTTAAATTTTTCGAACTGCGGACTACCAATATTTTTTTAATTAGATTACAGATTTACTACAAGTGTAAACATTGCAGTTGAAATAAAAAAAAAAAAAGTACCCCATAAATTTCGTTTTTTCTTTCACGTTCTTGTTTGTACATACAGATAAAATTTGTAGAGTGTTTACAAAAATCATAATTACTTAATACCAATAAGTCCCCCCTTTTTTATTAAAAAAAAGCTTTAAACCCCCAAGATTTTTAACGCTCCTCTGAAATTTATCGAAATAGGCAAACATATTAAAAATTTGTTCTTTAGGCCTTGTATCGCAAATATTTTTTAATTATTACATATAACAAATTTTAAAACTTTTTTGTCCCTGACAATATTGCATAAGTGTAATTAAATGTTATTTAAATATTGTCGTAGTGCTGTTGTGTAATGTTTTTAAGGGTGACATCACTCCTAAAAATGTAAAATGGTTACAGCTACAAAATGTGTACTAATTCTCCTTAAAATTGTGTAATCATTTTGGAGATACAATATGTGTATATTTTTGTAATTTTTACACCAAACCCATTGTCAAATTTTTTTAATGCAATAGGATGGCTTAATAAAGTACACAAAGGTGCATAATAAATCTCCAAAATTTTTACACAATTTTATGGACAATGCTACACATTTTGCTATTGTAACCATTTCACATCTTTAAAGTGATTTTTCAGCTAAAAATGTATTGCTCGTAACAAAACGATACGTTTGGCAAAACATTACATTGTTATAATAAAAAGTTTTAATTTCATTTCTGTAATGTTTTTATTGATAAGTGGACATGCCTATCTGCATTAGATGGGTAAAAATAGTGTTTTGTAATACACTGTTTAAATAATGACATCATTAATAACTTACTGACCGATACAAACCCTTAAATAAAGCAATAAAAAGTAATTTTAATTAGAATGCACGCAAAACTCAGGTGTTTTACAATTTTGTGCCTTAAATCGATCGCGCAAACGGTGCGGCCGCTGCCAGACATGCGGCTCTATGTGAACGTTGAATTCGGCCCTCAGTTTCTGTGTGTCGCTATCCCAGCTATATCCGTTCGCACCCTCTATGTATACAATTGTTCAGCTTCGATGTCAGATATCGACTTAACAATTTTTGCGCTTCGTAGTTTTTTTCTCAAACCGTGAAAGCTTGTTTAATTTTTCTTTGGTTTAAGTTTGATGTGTACGAAGGAAGGTGTTATTTGTTAAATCAGTCCGTTTAAAGAAGGCAAGGTATGCGCCAAAATTAACTAAAAAATAAATAAAAAAGTTTTTTATAAATTTTATTTTTAAGATAACTTGTGATAATTAACAACGCATTTTAAAAATGGTAAACGAAATCTTACAATGAATACTGTAGCGGGATTTCTTATATTGTTATTAACTCTCGGACTTTGTTGTTGCTCCCATGCTTTAACCATAAACTTCTCTGGTTTGAACAGTAATGGGGATCCCGCCCCCGGCAGATCACCTGGG
>JAHBCN010009206.1:0-35994 GCA_019359885.1 Listronotus oregonensis | reverse complement strand
AGATTTCTACGCCAATGAAACAAGAGGGCTTTAGGTTCGACATTCAGATCAACCAACTTATTTGCTACAAAAAAGGTACTTTGGATAAGGAACGGCTTTCAAGAAATTACATTTTAAAATTTGTTGCAGTTTTTACCAAAAAAATCAAGTGGCCGGATGTCTCTAAAAGGTCTTTAAAAAAGTTAATTACATATTCCTTAGACCCAAATAGTATGAAGTTTCTTAGTATGGGAACTAGACGGCGCTGAAAACCATTTAAATATTGCCCTTTGGGGCCTCTAGCCCCCAAACTGAACTTTGTATTAAGATAAGTTTGTTTTGGGCTGGTCTTAGAAATATTTTGCTTTTCAAAGACCTTTGAAATTCCTGTCACTTTAAAAAAAACTATTGAAAATTTTTAAAAAATCAAAATTCGAATACCGTTAGAGGAATCGATTTTTCCCCAAAAAGTACCTTTTTGTAGCAAAAAAATTTGGTTGAATTTTGTACCCAAACCCCTCTTGTTCCATTACCTAGAAATCTAAACAAGCATTTAATAAAAAACCCAGGTTCTAGGCCCATGGACTGATATTAATCATAATTGTAACATGGTTTTTTTTGCCAAACTAAACAACTTTGTATGAAAGTAAGTTTTCCTAAATCGGCTAATTTTGGTCTGAAAAATATGTGGTAGGTTTTGTGAAGACCTTTTACTGACACCCTGTATGTTTAATCGATTTTAAACGCAAAATCTCGTACTAAATTATAAATTTAAATATTTGAAAATGTGCTATGTTGTTGTCTCCGTAATTTAGTACAATTAGATTTTTAGTACATTTAATAGTTTTCTTATCCCCTCCCTAATCGGGGGAGTTTATTTTATGATTAATTACGTAAGTGTTGCAGCTGTTTTATTACTGTCTTGATCCAAAAAATTATTCAAGTTTCGTTTTTATTTCCTGGGATTTAGAAGAAATTGTATTCTTAAAAACACCACCTGTTTTGCGAGGTCTGACTAATTCCGGTGAGAGTGCTATTTTATGTTACAAATTGATGCCATTATCTAAATAATAAGTATTTATAAAAAAAATCTACATGGTCATTAAGAAAAAAAAGTAAGGGTAAAACAATACGGTAAAAATTTTCTAAAAAATTATCATAAAATTTTAAAAATAATAAAAATATTTATTACCTTCCCCAGGATGGCTAAAAGTTACTAATTAAAACGTTTGATTTACATGTGGTTAGTACCAGTAAGATTGAAATTAAATAACTAAGGGTTTGATAAGGGTATAGGCATTTAGAGTTTTAGGCAAAGTAAGAAGCAGTCAGAGATCGAGACATTAAGCAACATCGGGCGGGGAAGTAGTCGGGGGGGGTGATCATAGGGGGGGGAAGAGTTATTCTTAAGCATTCACTACCCCTTAAGTTTTAAATGTTTCTTGCACCAGCTGAAATTGTTCTTAAGGGCCCTTAACAAGTTTGGAATTTTTCTGTACTTAATGACCCCTTAAGTAATTGGAAGTTGACATTTGACAAATTTTTTGTTTATTTTTTTTTCGTTTGTAGTTTAAAATTATTAATTTAAAAAATTAAAAAAACGGTTTTAAACAATGGTTTGGATTTTATATTATAAATGCAATATTAAATAGATTTTCAAGAAAAATGTAGAAAAGGTGAATTTAAATTAGCTGGCATTTTTCAGGTTTATTTACTTTTTTTCTTATTTTGGATATTGCTCTCTTATTTTTAAGAAAAGCGCTTTAACGAAATGGATAATCTTACATTTTTTTCAAAATTTGATTAACGAAGGAAACAGTGCTGATTTTGAGAAATCGAAGATAGTTTAAAACATGACAAGTTTGTATTAGCCTCAAAATTTTTTAAATATTTACTTGTAAATTGGGAATTTTAAATTTGTTCAAAAATAAAAAAAGTTTTTTCAATTATGTGTTTATATCTCATAAATATTGACAATAATTGATCTCTTTCTATGGTCATAAAGATTATCTTTTTCTTTCATATTGTTTTAAATTTTACATAAAAAAACGACAAACTAACGACCGATTTTGTGTCGTAATGTCTATAAAATAAAAAATTTTAAATTATTTACAAAGATTCAAGTCAGATTATTGCTATCATTTAATCACCCACAAGCTAGAAAGGAAAAGATCTAATATCAGTTTATTCTGATTATCCGCATTGTAAAGGCCAAAAAAAAAAGAAGAACGATGCAACGGTGCCGCCTTTCTAAGTACTCTTGTTAAGTTGCAAAAAAAATCTAAGGGGAAAAGCAAAAAAATTAAGTTACCCCTAATTTTAAGAGCTTCTTAATAAAGATCTACTTGGCTTTTTTGGGGAACCACATAAGATGCAGTATCTGCATGTTTCGGTACCTGGACCTGGGAAAAATAGATTAAACAAAAAAACCTGGCACACACTGTGCCTAGTATTTAAATCTAAAAAAGTTTGGGGGGGCAATCTAAAGAAAGTGATATTTTTGTTTGTGCTTTAATGGTTAGGGAAAGGCCCCTGCTTTTAAATACTCAGGCGAAACTGAGGGTTTAAAAAATTCACTGGCTGATTACTGATGGTTTAAAATTTTTTAATAACAAGTTTAATAAATAAGGGTTTTTGCAACAAAAAAAAGAATAAAGTAAATAGCGTCCTTTGCAAAATCAATAAAACAAGATATATGAAAATTTGAATACCCGGTACAATTTTGGTGATTTCTGATTTTGTTTTTACCCTAATAAATTTCCTATGTTAGGTGTCAGATCAGATGTTGGTAGAGCAATAATATTTTTTTATGCAATTAGAATTTGTAAAAATCTTTATTACTTAGAAATGTAAAACGGGAGGGTTTATTTTTTTCAACCTTATCACAGGAAAGGCTTTATAGTTCCTAGAAATTTGCAAGTTCTTCTAAGCAAGTTTATGACGTTGAAGATATTTTTACTGCAAAAAGGATCATTTTAAGGGTTGTTAAGTTACAATTAAATATTGGCGGGATGACTGATTACCTTATAGTCTAGTGAGAAGTGTTTTCCGGAAAAATAGTTAGAAGGTTTTAAAAATTATGAGCGTGTATTGACGGGGACGAGAAAGGCTTTTTGAAGTTTTTTTCTGCCAATAAAAATTATTTATTTATTTATTTATAAATTTTTTTTTTATTTATCTATTCATTTAGGGACAGTACACTACAGGGGTAAATCCCCAAATGGTACAAAATTTATAAAAATTTCAATTGTTATTAATAAAAAAAAAAACCTTTTGATTTTTGATGATAACTCAAAAAACCCTAAGGGGTAGCGGAAATTTTCAAAAGATCCCTTTAAAATGGAGGAGATTTCCAAAAAAAAATTCCAACTCTAGAAACTCTATCTCCAAATTTATAATTTTAATTAAAGGTTCCGCCCGACATTTTTTTTGCGCATTGAAGTCAAAAAAGACTATTCTAAATAATTTTTTTTAAGGTATTAAATATTAATTGGGAAAATTTTTAAAAAAATTTTGGTTTATTTAGAACACTTCAAGGAATTTATTTCCTTTAAAAATTTAACTTTCCGTGAATTTTTCAACAAGTTAGACAATTGTTAATCAACAAAATTGTTTTGAAATTTCGTCTTCATTGTACATTAAAAAAATGTTTAAATAAATGTCGTAAAATTTTTTTGCCTTGTGGAGACCTTCTTATATACATACTTAACAAGATCACGCCATTTAAGTTTTAAAATATTTTATCCTTTGCTTATAACAATTTTAAAACTTCGACAAAGAATGAAAAATCAGAGTAATATTGTCAAAGTTATGAAATTATTTTAAACAAAGGATAATTTTTTTTAGGCTTTTTCGTAAACTTTAAAGTTTTAAGAAGAGCTTCACGAAGCGAAAAATTTTTACGATAATTATTTAAACATTTTTTCTAATGTTAATTAACAATTGTTAAAAAATTAACTTTAGGTTTAATTTTCAAAGCGTTCTTTGAACTGTTTGAATACAGCATAATTTTTAAAAAAATTTTAAAATTTGTAATTAAAATTAAAAAAAATTATTTATTGTGACGTACTCGGTTTTGACCCCAAACGCGCAACCCAAAAACGCGCGGTTGTCCATTTCAGCGTTAATTAAAATAAAAAATAATGGAAAATTTTTTTTCCCTTTTTAAGAATCTTTTTTTCAATTTCCCCTTTTTATGGTTTTAGTTTTATCAAAAATCGAAAAAGGGTTTTTCTTTTTTTGTTTCTTGTTAATAACAATTGCAATTTTTTTGGCAGAAAAAAACCCAAAACGCCTTTCTCAGATTTGCATTCCGCGTTTCGCAGGAAACACACTTTTCAACTAGACTTTTAGTCGACCAAACTGTAAAAGGATTTATGAAAATTTGTCATTTTTTTAAATACTTTTGGAGTCATGGAATCTGCTCTTAAACGAGAAACATTTATGCAATTAATCAAAGAAGGTACTTCATTATAAAATTTAGGTTTTACTTATCAGTTTTGGAAACCCTTTTAATTTCATATAATATTTATACATATTTCATATAAAAGGAAAAAGATACGTGTTTATTGTTATAAATTAACGGACCCCTTGGGATTTACGTTTTTTTTTTAATCGCATTGGTATTTTTGCTAGCACAAAATTCCTCGCTGTCAACAAACATCGTCAATATCAAAGTTCAAGCCCAGCCTAAATTAATTCAACTTGAAAATGCAAAGAATGTGTTAAAGCAACGTTGATACACACAAAACACATTTGAACCGCCATTATAAAGACTCGTATATATTTATATAACCCTTAAAGCCCCATAAACGCACGCAATTTCAATTAGCCTAGCCAATTTTAAACGGGAAAATTTTAATGGTCCCTTCTAATTGCAAAGGCAACGTTTAGTTTGATCATAATTTGTCTTGAAGTTTGTCTGCCGTTAATATTACGAACCAAAAATAGTTTAAAGCAAAGTAGTCTTTCCTCGAGAGCCGCATCACCGGTATAAGCTTGGTGACTGAGCTTCCGAAACTAATTATTTTTAAAAATAACTCAGTAGTTGTGCAGTTAAGGGCAGAGGTAAATATGGGTAGCAGCGGCGCGCATATTTGAATTAAAAGAAAAATCAACATTTTAAGGTATTTATTTATTATAAAGGTCTCACTACGACAGAGGCTTATGATAATTAGAAAGATGCTACATACAGTTTTGAAGGCTGTCTACGCCCTTCTGTTTTGAGAAAATTATAAAAGACAATTCGTTGTACGCGACAATTCGTTGCATCGGCGCAGGATTTTTATGAGAAATGTTGTTGTGGTTTATGGAATAAATACATTTGTTATTTATAGACGTATAAAGGTAAAATTAAGTATCTGTGTTCTATTTAAATATCCTTACAAATTTTCAAATGGCCAAGAATGCAAGGCGCACATATTGTTAATGCCACTCTTTGTCATAGTAAGGTCATGGTTAGTTCTGGTTAGTTATGATAAGCTTTTGGTGGTCTGATTATTGTATTCTGTTGCAAATAAATTGCTTTATTTCATTTGTAAATTATTGCGACCAATTGTGTCCGCGTCGAATTATACATGCCCCGTATTTGCCTGCGTAGAATTTTTGGCTGTGACGATTCGCCGTCGCATAAACGGACAATTAGTATAGCAGTTGGCACACTGACATTAGTCCAGTAACTAAAGACCTGAAAGTACCCAAAGCTGTAAATAAGTCTGTACAGTTTTTTGTGGCGCAATTCTTAGGTCTTCACGGATGCTTTCGAGCGAGAAAAAGTTTATCACGATTCCGACGTGGGAACCCGCTGAAAATGGCCCCCCAAAGTCCCAAAAATAAGTTTTTCGCGAATATCTGCCAAAATATACAAAGTGGAGAATTTTTGTTCAAACAAAAAATGAAGATCACCTCGAAATCTACAAAAAGGATTCTTACCATTTTTTTGCCACACCAATATTTTTCGCAAAAACGGCCATCGAAAAATCCATAACATTCCACACTGGATAGATGTGATTGGTTGTGAGTCCGCAAGTCACTGGTGTGATGAATTTCCCTGATTTTTGAAAAATTATTGGATTTTATTAAAAGAAAAAAGTACATTTAGAAACTAGACATTCTTAGCTTCAAATGATGTGTATTAAAAGTATTTCAATAGATAATGAGTTTTTGATTCACGTTTATTCTACAGATTTTCTAGAACTCCGGAAACGGGTAAAAAATGCAGATGGCAAAACAATTTTTTATCAAAACGCAAGAAAGATTGTGAAGGAAATTTTTTGGGATCATTGAACACTTGCTAAGGTCTTGTCTTCTTTTTTAATATTCTAGAAAAATCAGAATGGACCCAAACTCATATGCAATGATAGGTACGGGTTTTCCCATTCCGATGAACATTGAAAGATTAAAAAATGTACATTATTGCCCGAGTAATGGAACAGTTTGTCCGCCAGCTTATAAGTGAATCCATGAAGATAGCGGCATTCTAGCGGTAGCGCGGTAGCTAGAATTAGGGAACTTTGGGTCCTGTTATCTCGAAAACTATCGATTTTTCGAAAAAAAATTATAAGGACCATTTTTAAAGAATTACAAGACGGTCTTCACTTTTTGTCTTAACAAAAATTCTCCAATTCGCACATTTTGACAGATTTTAGCGGAAAACCCATTTTCCGGGCCTTGAGGGGCCAATTTCAGCCCTTTCTCCACCTGTTAATGTTGATAAACTTTTTTTCGCTCGAAAGCATCCTCGAAGACCTAAGAATTGCGCTACAAGGGAAAACTGTACAGATTTATTTACAGCTTTGTCCCTTCATTTACTGGACTACATTGATAATGTGTTGCCTTATTTGTCCCAAAAATAACGACATTTCTCATTTAAAATCTCGCGCCGAATTGCGATGCAACGAATTGACGCGTGCAACGAATTGTGGATGCCACAAATTATCTTTTCATTTTTGGCAAAAGAAAATAGGGCATAGACTGCTTTTAACGGTGTATGTAGCAACTTACTAAGTAAGAAGAAGTCAGAAAACTACACAGATATAGTGAAAGAACGTATTTAATAATAAGCTTCAAAAGCAGAAAAAAAATTAAAATATTAGTTAAGAGGGTTCCCATTTTAGGAAATGAGAATTATGGGTCATGGAGCTTTCCAATAAAACAAATGAAATATAGAAATAAACAAAAAACAGAAAACTAAGGAAGAAGGAATAAAACATATACTGAGTCCTAATTTTTACCTTGGACTGACAGTGCTTTCTGCATGCTCTCGTGCATTCTTTAATATGAAGAATCCTTAAAAACTTAATCCATGATGTTTTCGCGTATACAATATTATCTCCACAGTACGGAAAGTAAACAGTTATTTTCTTAAAGAAATTAAGCACTACCTTTAATTTCTTATGATGTTATTAAAAAAAAAACTAATTATAATTTGGCTTACTCTATAAGAAAGCAAGACGACAAACATTTATTAAATTAGTGGCATGTTGGCGTAAGTTACTATTTTCGATGTTATGTGTTATGTAGTATGTATTTAAAGTTTACATTTTTGTTTTATTTATTATTTCTAGGAATTATTCCTCAGACCCGCCACTGCCTAAATGCGTCTATGCAGGTCATTATGTTTTCTAAAGGTAGGTAAAAGGTGCATATAATTAGGAAAGAGACATGGAGTCTCGAGTGGTTTTTGGTGTTGATTAGCGTTTTCTGTAAAAGGAAGGAAATAAGAAAGAAAGATCGTCGTAGTTTTAAAAATGTAGATTTATTTGAAACATATGTCTATAGAAGGATCCAAAGTTATATGCAAGTATATATATATATATATATATATATATATATATATATATATATATATATATATATATATATATATATATATATATATATATAATATATATATATATATATAATATTATATATATATATATATATATATAATATTCAAAACCAGGAGGTTATTGGGGGTGCAGTCATAAAACTAATGGCCAATTTTAAAGATTAATTCTTTATTGAGTTTGTCAAGCTTTCAAGAACAGTTTGTTCCCTTCCTCAGGACATCTGCAAAAACAATTTTAGGTTTTACAAATTATCCCTTAAATATGTTAAAGTCGGTCGCATAACATCTCACAAAAGTGATTGTAACCGAGGTGGGCAGTCTTGTGTATTGTCTGAATACGTGATTAAGCTGGGGCACATAATGAATTGGAATGGGGCTAAAGTTCTTGAGAGAACAAGCAATTACTACAAAAGAATATTCCTGGAAATGGTTCAGATCTATATGGATCCAATCCATGAATAAACGCAGTAATATACAAAACCTAAGCATAATTTATAACAATATACTTTCTCATCACAAAAATCGGTGCTTGTTGTCTCAGAATGATAGTTTCCTTGCAAATTCTCCCTAATGAACAAATGAGAGAAATATTGTTCCTTTTTTGTTTCAATTTTTTTCCTTTTTTCTTAATTTATATTATTAAAATAAGTCCAATAATGATAATCAAGCTAAAACTGACAATATATCTCACGAAAAATATTAGATTGCCATGGTTTTTTGTCAAAATTCTAGTGACTAAATTATAAAATGTGGATGGAGAGAAAGTCATTTTGGTTGCATACTTTTGAATAGTATCGATTCAGATTGACTTTTTGAAAGAACCCATTGGTTGGCACCACTGGGAGCTGACAGGTGACAGATGTCGCTCAGTGATGCCAGTCAGGGAGTTTAATAAAAAAGTTCTTTGACGTTTAAGACCGTTACGTTTTTTTTTTCCAGCCATGTAACTATTAAAGAAAATCGCTAAAACAAGATTTTCCCCATGTAATTAGATTTTTCAAGTTAAAAATTAAGTAAAACACCATCTTATGTCTGACTTTTGAGTATGATGTTTCTGCCATTTTCTGATTTGAATCTCCTGTTTCATTAAGAAATTCGCATTGGTAAGATAACTTTAGATAACATATTTTAGGGATAATTTGTAAAACCTAAAATTGTTTTTGCAGATGTCCTGAGAAAGGGAACACACTGTTCTTGAAAGCTTGACAAACTCAATAAAGAATTTATCTTTAAAATTGGGCATTAATTTTATGACTGCACCCCCAATAACCTCCTGGTTTTGAATATTTTTTTATTATACTATCTACTATCATAAATATTTATATATATATATATATATATATATATATATATATATATTATATATATATATATATAAATATATATATTTATATAAAATTGTGTGATGTACATTTAATAGTTACTTCGGGGAATTGACAATATTATTTTTTTTGGAAAAACAAAGCAACTATAAAAAAATAATTAAAAACTAAAGAAGATTCTTATTACATTGACTAATTTATTTTTGGCCTGACCTGAACTCCTATCGCTCTTTCTCAGGACTCTTAATTTTTTTACGTATCTTTATAGTACTATACAAATTAATACATTTTTTACGTTACTAATTTAAAACACAAAAAATACCCCCAATAAAAGCGTTGACAGTAAATCACTGTTTTATCCGCCCTCTTTCAGTAATAACTTAGCTTTTCATAACAACGGATGGGAATTACAAGAAAGGGGTAACATTTCCCAGGAAAATAATTATATTGGCACTAAAGCTTGTACTACGGAAATTAGAAATGAAATGTAAGTGAGTAATAGCTGGTCACGCAATGTTCCATGTGTGGTAGAAATTGGTATGTCTGGCTGGAATCGTAAAAACCGATTCGAATTAAAGAAACGTGTAGATTTTTAACTGTACTATTACTGGTGATCGATAAATAATAATACAAATACGGGCAGGGCTATAACCAGAGAAATTATAGGGGGTTACTTAAGGTATGTCATAATTTAAGGAGGCATTCCCGAAAATTTTTTGTCGAAAAATTCATATAAACGTGGGCCCTAAAATGCTTATTATTAAGATACAGGGTGTTAAAGTTTATTTATTTTCACTTTTTAATACATTTTTTAAAGACGGTTTGAGATATTGAACTGAATTTTGGCACAGGGTATTATGGCATAAAAACACACTTTTCAGATGTTCATTTAATTTTTTTGGGGAAACCCGTGGCGTAGCTATGACGAATTTTCAAAAAAATTTTAAAAAAAATACTACGCCATTGACTTGGGAAAAAAAATTTTGGTTTTATAATAATTTTCAATCAATTATAAACAAAAATCCCCCTCTCATTTTTGCCTTAAAACTTACCGTTTGGGGGAAATCGTTAATTAAAAAAAAGTCTTATGTACCCAAATTGCATCTTGAAAATTATTATTGAAATAAATCAAGTTAGCTTTGCTCGTTGCCAGCGATTTTGTTTTTTTGTTGTAAACATTATGACACTGACGTTAATTTATCATTCTTGACAGTTTGTATTTATTTTTTCCCTTTGATTTTCAAAACGGGATTTTGCTAGTTAAAAAAAAATGGTAAATTATTCTAATTTGATATCACACAAATGCATTTCCTTTATGGTCTAGCTAATGGTAATGCTGTGGAGGCGCGGCGGTATCAAGAAAGGTATCCTAATCGCGCTTCCCAGATAGACGAACATTTATAAACATTTATTTTCCCGACTGAATCTGGCAGTTTTAAAGCTAATATTTCCGAGGGAAGGCCCGTACAGTTAGAACACCGGCAGGGAGGAGGTTTTCCGCATGCAGTCGAAGAGGGTCCAACTACAAGTCCGCGAAAAAAAGGTATGGATTAAACATCTGCTACAAGACGGTTGGGAGATTTTAAGAGATTCTTTTTTATATCCTTTCACAAAAAGGGTTTGGCATTGCTTCCTAGAGATTATGAACCACGTACGCAATTTTGTAGATGGTATCTCCAAAAGTAACAGAAAATCCTCATCCAATATTGTTTAAAGAAGAAATTTTTCAAGAAATGCAAAACCATTCCATAACAATCAATGGGCCCAGGAAAACCCTCATGCGATTACAGAGACACATTTTCAGGAACAATTTTCACTGAACGTTTGGATCGGTATCACCCCCAATTTTAATTACCTTTTTTTTTTTACCAGGGCGCCTTAACGGACAGATTATTGTAATTTTCTCCAAAATGATTTCCCTTTTTGCTTCTTGAAAATTTTTCCTCTTCAGTTACGGCAACAACATTGGTTTATGCATGATGGCGCCCCCGCCCACTTTAGCATATTGGCTCGTGAGAAAATAGAGCCTCCCAAAAATCATTGGATAGGGGGGAGGACCACAATTTGGCCACCTAGATCGCCTGACCTGATCAGCCTAGATTTTTATTTGTGGGGACACCTAAAAACATTAGTTTATCATAAAACCAAGACATTAGAAGAACTCAGAAATAGAATTATTGACGGATGTGAAACTATCCGAAACACGAAATAATTTTTTGAAAGGTCGTAATTAAAAGAGAAGAAGAGCAGAACCCCGATAGAGGCGAGAGGGGGGTCATTTCCAACTTTTTTTGTAAATTATGTATGTATTGTATTTAATTGTTATTGTTTTTGTTCACTAGTTTGTAAGAAAATAGCTTTAAATATTTAAAAAATGTATTTAAAATTGAAAATAAAAGTTTAACACAATCAAGAATGATAATTAAGTCAGTGTCATAATGTTTACAACAACAAAACAACAACGCTGGCAACGAGCAAAGCTAACTTGATTTATTTCAATAATAATTTTTCAAGATGCAATTTGGGCACATACATTTTTTTAATTAACGATTTCTCCCAAACGGTAAGTTTTACGGCAAAATGAAAGAGGGATTTTTTTTTTTAAATTATTGATAATTATAAACCAAAATTTTTTTTTCCGTCAATGGCGTAGTATTTTTTTGTAAAATTGTTTTTAAAAAATTTGTCATAGCTACGCCACTGGTTTCAAAAAAATTAAATGATCATCTGAAAGTGTGTTTTATGCCATAATATCCTGTGCCAAAATCGTTCAATATCTCCCAAAACCCTCTTTGAAAATATTAAAAGTGAAAATAAAATAAAACTTTAACACCCTGTATCTTAATAACTAAGATTTTAGGGCCCACGTTTATATGAACTTTTCGACTTAAAATCGATCCAGGAATGCCTTCAAATTATACACACCATTAAGTAACACCCTGTATAGTAAAGGAAAAATAAACAAACGATGCAAATAATAACAGTTTTTGAGATATCTTGTAAGAAGTAAAACGTTGATTTTTTGGTCAGAACTCACAAACTGCATCATGCTTGTTGCAAAATAGCAATAAACAGAAATGGCAAGAAAGCCTCAGATTTTTCTGAGGACACCCATATTTACCAAAAAAAAATGTTGAGACATCAATGTTAAATTGTTCATAGTTTTCAGATAATTTTTTTTAACTCCATTTTGTTTTAAAAAATTGACAATTTTGAAAAGTGGTTAGACTCCAGAATATTGAACCTAGACATTTAATTTTATTGCAGATACTAGAGATCTTAACCTTTCAAACGTGTTTTTAAAAGAGAAAATAGGATTATTAGGGCGTCCTCACCAAATTTTTAAAGTTATGTTTTTTTTTGCTTTAAAACAATATCTACTACGAATTTAACGAAAATTGCAACGGTGTTTTAGCATATCGTGGTGTTTTTCTTGGTCGAATATGGGAGTACTTATAGCCCCGGAGCCCATGACACAAGTTTCATTAAGTATCTAATTCAAATATAAATTTTATATAGTTGTCTAGATAGAATAGATAAATAACTGAACGACTGATTGCCTGACCCACCTGTGTACACTTGGTAGTGCGCAGAAAAGGTGTGAAAAATTGTTTTTTGCCAAAAAAGCGTTTGATTTGAAAGTCGACAAAGATCATACGAAAGTCAAGTTGGTTTAGAATAAAAACTAAAAAAGGCAATCACTTTGGAGAGGGTTAATTTTGAACCAAACCACCCCAAAGTTTTATTTTTAAAAGTTAAAAAAAGGGTTTAACAATTGGTAATCATAAAAATAAAAGTTGTGCAGACTTTCTGTATATCTATATCGAAACAACTATATGAAATTCTTTTGAATTAGACACAATGACATGTGTCATAGGCTTTACGCAAAAAAAGCTTTGTTTATTGCTAATATTGCAATAATGCATTTTTTCATTGTTTTATATCTTGTATTTAACAAATGTTCCAGACCTTTCTGAGAGAAAGCAAAGTTAAAGCTTGTTATATACATCTTTCTAAAGTGTTTTCAGCAAAAACCTATTACCTCGTACTTCCAAGAACTTTTGCTTTATATATATATATATATATATATATATATATATATATATATATATATATATATATATATATATATATATATAATAAAATATATACCGTGTTCAAAATTAAGTCGGCACTATTGCTAACTTTTTTATTATACGGGTACAAGTTAGTTAAATTAGCAAATTTGTGTACATTTTTTCGCTGATTACAATGACGATAATAGAAAACAAAAAGAACATTAGATTTACGAGTTATTCACAAAAATATACTTTTTAAATGCAACACCCCGTTTTTTGCATTAATTCGATCGAGAATGTAATTTTCTATACAATTAGTTATTAACATTTTTTCTAAGATGATAAATAGCAGATTTACTTAATTTAAATGCATTTTGGTAACTAGACGCAGGCAGCCATAGAATTCTTATAACACATTTCCTAGTAAATTCAGATATTGTATGCCCGTTAAAGATCCTTACAAAACACAGGTCCAACAATTTTCGATACAATGAGGCAACACCATACTTTTGGGGGAAAAAACATTTTGTGGATTAAAAGGGGATGATGGCCAGGAGATTGCAATGTTCCAATAATTTTGGGTCTTCGGTTAAACATCCCTTTTTTATTATTAAAGTTGGTATCTTTGTTTCAAAGAATTAATCGAAAAAAATTTTGGATTTTCTATAGAGTTTAAAACCATTGGAAAAAAAGTTATACCCCTTTTAATCACCTGGCAACAAAGTTTGTGTGGTCTCTATTTGTGGGATATATAAGTATTTTTTTTTTTTTAATTTTTATTAAGGGTTTCCCTTGATAGATCAAGATCTGACCACAGTCTCTTGTGGAGTTTTCACGATAAATTTTTTAAATATTCCAAAACATTAATTTCGTTGTTGATTAATTATAAAGATTTTTTAATTTCTACGCTTAAGAAACACTTTTGTTTGATTGAAACTTTCGATAAAGGAGAAAAAAAATATCTTCTGTTTGGCATATTTCTTTCGGGAAATATTTTTATTAAAGCCTGAAGCCATTTTTTTGGCAAATTATGAAATTTTATCATATCAAACTTCCCCAAAAATGACAGCATTTTAAACAAAAAAGTAGCATAAAAACTGTTGCCTTGTGATTTACTAGTTGTCACTAAAACATCACACATGTTATTTTTTTTTTTTTTTTTTTATTTTTTTTTTATAGCATACTACGATAATTTGTACAAAAATGCGATTTTAAGAATTCCATGGTCCTGGTCCAGTTATCAAAAAAAAAAAAAAAAAAGGAAAAATGTAAATATCTAATTATATAGAAAATTACATTCTCTTTCGAATTAACGTAACAAATAAAATTTGCATTTAAAAAAGTATTTTTTGTGAATAACCGTAAAATTTATGTTATTTTTTTTTATTATTTTATTTAATTTTATAATAAAAATTAAAAAATTTATATATATGTACATAAGTTACATGTGAGAACCTTTTTTTGTACCTTATAACATTATACATTTTTAAACAAAAGGAAAGCAAAATAATAATTATTATTACTTCTTTATTTAAAATCAGCGATTCCACAAAAGCTAAACTTGAAGAACAAAGAATTCGGTAATTAAAACATTAATACCGAGACTTGACCCGTTCCTTGCTTAATTGCTTTGTTCAGCTTCGAGCCATTTAAAAATTTGAATTTCCCCGATTTTACTTTCCCCAAGTCCCCAAACTCGTTTTTAGTTTCTGTGTCTAAAAAGTGATTCATTTCAATTAAGGTTTTTAGGGCTTTTACCCTTCTCGAATGATTTTGGCTAACTCGAAACGGGTAATTGATATAGATTCCGAAGTTTCTTTGTTTTTTTCCGTGTTTAACCTAATTAAGGAATTTATGAAGGGTGCTATGTGAAATAAGGTTAGAGAAATTGGTTTTTATGTGGCTAAGCATAGATTATAGTGTATTAGGCCTCTTGCAAATGTCATTTTTTTTTTGGCTAAAAATAAGCCTTTTATATCTTAATAACATCTAGGGTTGCCAAGAGATACGAGAGTCTGTCTCGTCTCGTCTCGTCTCGTCTCGAAGCCATTTTGTCTCGTCTCGAGAGCATTTTGTCTCGAATTTCGAGATGAGACGAGACGAGAGAAAACTAACAATATATTTCTAGTTCTTAAGAATTATACAGGTTGTTTTAAGATTTAGTGTTTCACTCATGTACATTTTTTTTTCCCATAAGGAAGTGGTATTATGGAAAAATTACAGGAAATTCCACTGTGTAGGCAACGTGTTTTTCCACTTACTGTCAAATTGACAATACGAAATTTTTAAATAATAATTATTTGTTAAATTAAATATTTAATTTTAAGTTTATAAATTTTATCTACGTTTTTGATTCGTGAAATATTCTCCAAAATACCCCCTCGTGCTTTATGAACCCCGATATTTTTATCAGGGTATTTTTAAAATTTCATTTGTCCCCGGACTCGTGAAATTATAAGAAAACACGCTATCGTAAAAATTATGGAATTTTAAGCACTCGTGGTAATACCCCGATAAAACAACTTAAAATACCACTATTTTGTCTCCGGGTTTTTTTTTTAAATTTGCTTTGTTTTCAAAAAAAAATTTTTAAACCGATTCTTTTTTATATCCTTTTGAAAAGTAGAAGTTTTAATTTGTCTCTCAAAACCTAAATAACGAAAAAGTTGTATTTTAAGTTGTTTTATCAAAATAATTTTTTTAAAAAAATTATGTACAATTTGCTTTTTTTTAAGTTTAGGACCCTGCGTATTTCCAATTTAAACGATGCATATCGATGATATATATGTTTATAGAGATTTTTTTTTGCAAGATCCAACTGCTGTTAAAGATTTAAAACTATTGCTCAAACCCCCTTTGTATAATTATAAGAAAAATTTCTAGAAAACATTTTACCGTGTTTTGTGGGTTTATGACATGTTTCATTATCTTTTAGATTTTTTTCTATTTTGTGGACATTTTTATGTCAGTTATATGTTCTATATTTTTATTTTAAATAAAAAAAAAATTTATTAGGTTCATTATTTTATTTTTAGTGAAAATTTGGGGGGGGCCTAAAAGGAAATCACCAATTTTTCGAGAAACTAAAATTTTTAAGAAAAGCTCAATCACGTCAACTTTTCTTTAAAGGCGTGTTATAAAAAAAATACAAGCATTTATACAGGGTGTGCCATTTTAAAAATATTAATTCATCTTCTTATTTTACAAGCTTCAACACAAGAATGAACTAAGGAAAAGTCAAAACATTTTAAAAGGAAAATCTATAGATCTTTAAATAGAAAACATGCAAAAACCCATTGCCGCATCCCGAATAAAACGGTGTGTCGGCAAAGTATACAGGCGGCGCTTTTTGAGCCTAGCAGAGGGTTTTTTTTTGAATGTTTTTCTGTTTTTTTGCCGCTATTATTTTTTAAAAAAGTTTTAATTTAAACTAAAAACAATGCATTTTCCTTAAAATACATATTGCTTGCAGCAGATTTTGCAATTAGTTTGTAGGTAGGTATTACGTACAGGGTGGTCAACGATGGCAGAGGAGTGAATTTTAAGGCCTTGAATATATAAGATGTGTAGAAAAGTTTATGTAAGTTTTAGGTATATGGTTAAATAGTATGTTAAATTTTAAAAATTTTTTAAATTAATGGGGCACGTCCATAAAGTGTTTAGGTGCTAAAAAAAATTTTTTTTTAAAAAATTGTAAAAAATATTTTTTACAGTTTTGGATTATATTTACTTAATTCTAAAAATTTCCCTATACCTATTTTTTACATTCTATCCCCAAAAAAGTTACTTTTGTATAAGAATATTGCCATTTGGGATAGTTTGGGTATCTTAATTATTATGGAAAAGTTAAAATTGGAAAAAAAAATGAGAATGAACATTTTTAAATTAAACATTGGAATTAATAATGTAATGATAAAATTTGTGTGTTCCATTTAAAAAATAAGTCTTTTTATCACCATCTTGTGCCCTGTGCAGACAAAAAAATTAGTTTAAAAAAAGTGTAACATGTACCTAAAATAAAAGTCGACGGGTTCAAGCATTTTTTTAAAACTTCCTGATCTAATTTTTATCGAAATTATCCTATACATTACTAATGCACTGATATTGAAATTAATTTAATTGAAATAAAAACCCAAACAACCGAGACAAACGAGACAAATCGAGACGAGACGAGAAAACGTTTGTCTGTCTCGTCTCGACCCTTGTCTCGTCTCGTTCGAAATATATTATCTCGAAATTGAGACGAGACGAGACAAGATTTATCTCGTCTCGTCTCGTCTCGCGGCAACCTAAACACATCTGTCAGTCATTTTTTCATATTAAATTTTTTCCGTGTTTAATACACTACAATTAAGATAAGTTTTGCTACACGCAAATGTATCACTATAGGTCACATTTACATGTAAAAAATTATTTTCTAAGGGACTTACATCAGTGGCGTTCGTGCCGGTAAGTTCTTATTTTTAGTGAAAACTGTAGCCACTGGTTTTGGGAAAATTAGTATTGCTTTTTTAAAGCCAGTTAATTGCTTAAAAGTATTTCTGACTTTGTCGACTGATCACCGTTTTCAAATAAAAATTTAAATTTTTTAATTCGATAATAGGCTGTTTTCGCCAGAGACCTCAAATATTTTAAAGGGTCAGAAGAAATATTCGAATGCGATTTACAGCATGCATTACAGCAGAGGGAAGCCATTTCCAGCATTTGATTCAATGTTTAAATCGAATACATTGTTCCTGACCAATTAGTAGAAATAAAATATTAAAATTATAAATAATTCGGGAAACAGCTAAGTGTACTTTTATTTTGATTTTGAAAACGGTGAGTCAGAACAAAAAAGTCCAGGAAGTACTTTTTAGGCATAGTTAAACTGGCTTTAAGAAAGCAACACTAATTTTTGCGAAAGCCAGTGGCGTACAGTTTTTTCGCTAAAAATAAGGATATACCGGTACGAACACCACTGATGTAAGTGCCTTAGAAAACAATTTTATACATGTAAATGTGACCTATATTTACACATTTGCGTGTACAAAAACTCATCTCAATATCTTTACAGGTTTTCGAGAAATGTGAAATAAACTATAAACGACAAAACACGATAAACACCTTGTATCATAAAAACTTTTTTTTTCATTTTTAGATGTACAATCTGCCCCTAAATTTTCCTTACAACATCTGTTAATCAGGGTTTAAAATATCCAGCAAAAATTTAACGCACCTATAAGGTGGATCGGCTTCGTTAAACTACAGTAAAAACTTTAATAAGGTAATACATTATGCAATGGGCGTTTTAAGTAGCAAAACTGTTGTTTAATGTTTTTTCTCTAACAAGTTCCGGCACGTGCGAAGTTTATTTTAGTCGTAATTTCCTTGTTTTATGGTAATAGGAGAAACCGAGCGGAAAATAGGAAATCAGACCCCAAAATGTTATTTGAGAGTTCGTTACTGGGACAGTAAAGAGGTCTTCATTAATCTAACTTCGCACAAAATAGATAAATTTGTATACTTAAGTGTATCTTTATATTTGGCTACAGTTGTGGTTAGTTTTTCGCAGGATTAAAAAAAAACAATGTCAAATAGCTATCATGTGTATTTTTTCCGCAAAATCCTAAACAACACAAAATTTCAAATAGAAACAAAGGAACTTGACATAAAATTACCATTTTTCTAATTAAACACACTATTTATTAATCCGTTTTCAAATGCGTCTTATTTTTTTCGATTTATTCCAATAAAAATGATTTTCTTTTATTAGAAATCAAGTAATATTAGAAATAATTTAATGTATGTAAGAAACTTGCAATTTAAATATTTAGATAAATTATAAAATAGTAAAAGATAACAATAAATACACAAAATGCCACAACACAAAAAGTTAATATTCTGTCAAAGTCTAGCGTCTATTACTACTTTTTACGCCTATTGGTAAAAGTAAAATATTATTAAAATGGTTTGTTACAAACTCATTTTTTAAAAGGTATTGAAAAAAATGCAATGAATATGGCTCTGTTCAGTAGGGTGAAATGCTTTTATATATCTGTAACAAAAAATTTTTTCACCAATTGTTTATTTAAAAGTATTATTAACGTACATAAACGTATGCATTATTAGCCCTCATTATTGCATGATTTTTATTAATTAACGATTATAGTATACGCTACTGAAAAAACACAAATTTAGGCATGTAATCTATTTATAACCTTGTCATTTAAATAACAACCTGTAAAACATCTGTTAGTTACTTAAAACTGAAAAACATTAAAAAAATCTAAAAAAATATTATTTTTACAAGTAATAAAACTGTTGCCGAAAAAATATTGAAACTAACTCGGGAATTAATTGGCAAATAATTATCTTAACTCCTAACTTATGGCCCTGATCATTAATTGCCCCTAATACCCTTGTTGGTTAACTAGCTATTTACTTCTTAATAGCAATACTAAAAAAAAGTTGCCATATAAGTTTATAAAGATAATCCCAAAATATTTTTTAAATTAATTATTATCTTCTGCTCTCTACTACCCTATTAACACAGAGAACAATATGCTTTTTTTTAATTAATATCAATATATTATGGATATACTATCTACCAATTATTGCTATTAAACAGCTTTTTTAAAAATAGATCAAAAAAAGGTACTGAACTTAAAATTAAAAAAAAAAAGATATTTTAGGTTTCCATATTTTACTTTCTCTTTAGGTTTTCGTAGAGGGCGAAAGATAATCAAATATTTTGAAAAAAAATTATTTTATTATTAGTAAACACCAGTATCTATTTTTTACTATTACTATTTAATATAAAAAAACGTAATATTTTTATCTCCCTTTTTTACCTTACCTCTAAGAAAGGGTAGACGGCAAAAGATATTAAAACATGTTGAAAAGCAAACAGCCAGTGTATAATTAAATAACAGTAATACATTTATTTTAGTATTAGAACTAAAAAATTAAAAAGGTTGTTATTTCGGCTTCACCCTACTGAACAGCCTTCGTTGGATGACACTATACTTAAGTGTTATATTCAGACATGTAAGTACAGGATTGGGTAAAAAACTATACCGGGTGATTCTCAAAGGTGGTTCCCCCCTATAACTTTTTTATTTTTTAAGATGGGAAAATAAAATTTGGCTTGTCGATATATATCCTAAAAATGCATTGAATGACGTGTTCTATTGTTTCTGATGATTTCCGGTTTCACCGAAAATGACCTAAACTTTTGAATTTTAAATGGGACACCCTGTATTTTCTTTACCTATTCGATAGAAAATAACATTTTAAATACAATGACACCCCATATGTCAAGTTTTGACGTTTTTCTTTAAAAATATTTAATTTTTTAAAATCCAATCTAGAGTGCCATGACGTCGTTAAAACAACCAATTTTGAGTCCAGGAGGCGTGGAAAAATAGTTTTAATTATCTTTCATATTTTATGTCTTTTCCAGAAAGGTAAAAAGATTTCAAAATTTTATTTCTAAACTATTTTTTTTCAAATATAACGATGGTGGCTCGTTGACATATTCGAAAAAAGCATTTTTTGTGAATAATTTAATACCCCACACTTGATATTTGGAGTTAAATTAACACTAAAAAAGCTAAAATATAATGGTAGAGATCGAACGCTGTAAGAACAACACCGATACGTCACGGTCTCATATGGCAAACTGATATAAAACCGTGACGTATCGGTGTTGTTCTAACAGCGTTCGATCTCTAGTTGTTGCTTTTAAGAAAAATAATTATAATATAATTATTATTATTAATTATTATATTTATAGGTATTTAAATCAAAATGCCTTATTATTAAACACAGCAATTACTTTATGTAACTTACTTGCATTTAATTATTAAACTATGTTACATCGTTGTTTAACATAAACGTTTTTATTTATTTCCAAGCCTACCTGCCAAAATTGCCGAAATGCATATGACTCTTTTAATCGAATGCCACGGCCCGGATGTTTTAATAATTTTTAAAGCCAACTATATGCCTATTTTTTTGTTTTTTAGTGTGATTTAATTAAAATATCAATGTGGGGTATCAAATTATTCAGAAAGAAATGCTTTTTATTTAACGACACCATCTTCCATTTAAAAATTAAGTTATGTCTAGAATACAATTTTGAAATCTTTTGTCTTTCGAAAAAAATAAATACGTCGGATAATTAAAACTATTTTTTCCTCCTTGACTCTAATGGTTTTTAACGAGGTCATGGCACTCTAATTTAATTTTAAAAATTAAAATTTTTTTTTAAAGGAAAATGTCAAAAGTTTACATATGGGGTGTCATTGTATTTAGATGTCATTCTCTATAAAGATAAAAAATACAGGGTGTTCCATTTAAAATTCAAAAGTTGAGGTCATTTCCGGTGAAACCGAAAATCGTCAGAAACAATTGAACACGTCATTAAATGCATTTTTAGGTCATATATGAACACGCCAAATTTGATTTTCCCATCATTAAAAACAAAAAAGTTATAGGGGGGAACCACCTTTGAGAAACACCCGGTATATTGTAAAACATAGAATGACCAAAATTCTCAGTATATTTTAATAGTTACAAGTAAATAAAGGTATTTTTTTACAGAAGAAAGCAGTTTTACACAATTTAAACCAAAAAAATTAGTGGTTTGAAACAAAACAAAATACCTCTGCTTTTACAATTTGGAGACTCTAGGAATAAAGAAGAAGGATAAAGTAAAAAGTTCGGGGCTTTTCCGGATTTGCTTAAGAATGGCATACCGTGTTGGCCTAATAATATCGAAATATCAATCTTTAACGTTAAATTCAATCACATACCCGCAAGTCAATCAACGGTGTACTTGAAAAAGTGGCATTGAACGTATGAAGCTTCCTAAAAAAATGTTTGTGAAACTCACTTTTGATCAACATATAATTTTGGTGTATACAAATAAGATAAAATAATCAGAGAAAGTCATTTAGAATTCAACGATTTCCATTTTGGATTAAAAGTTTTCCTAACAACATTTTAGCAAAAACATTATTATGTATGTAGTTTATTATCATTATTTATTAACTTAGGGATTGAAAATACAGTTAACAAATAGATCAATTAATCAATGCTGGGTATTACATAAAATAATTCACAGTGGTTAAAAAATGTGTAATAAATCATTGATTGTATGGTAGAGAAAAACATAAATTACTATTATGGATTTACAAGGTAAATGTGTATTAAAAAACTAAATAAATGTTACTATTTTTTACTTTTAAATTAATAGGAAGCTTATGTAACTAACTAAATTATTTAGAAGTGTGAATTTTTTTTTATTTTATATTTTTAATAATCCAAAAACCCCACCCCACTTCCTTTTAAAATAATTTATTTTTACTTTAATAATTAAAAAATATAAACCTTTTCCCTTTTAAAATTTAAAATTAAATTATTTTTCTTTATAATAATTTGTCAAAAAATTCATAAACCGATAATTTCTTTTTAAATTAGCCAAAATTCAAATGTGTTTTTCATTTTTAAATTTAAATTAATAAATTTTAAAAAAGATTTAAAAAATAAAAAACCTTTTAACTTTTTAAAGATTTTCCCGAAAATTAAAAAGATTTTTTTTGGGCCCAAAAAAATTTTAAATTTTAAAATTTAAAAAAATTTATCAACCCCTGTAGGACGGGACAAAAATGGACTTTTGTTGTGTTGGCATTGGGAAATTTTTAAATTTTAAAAATTAAAAATTTTCTTTTTACAAATTAAAGGGGGGAACCCTTTTCTTGTTAAAATTTAATTTTGGGGGAAATCCTCTAATTTTACCGTTTTATTTGATTGAGGTTTTTGTATGTTTTTTGTTTACGCAGCGATCATTGGCCTGGTTTTGAATTACCAAACTCAAAATTTTAAATTACCAAACAAAGATTTACTAAAGCAAATGGCTATAAATTGCAAAAGTTAATTTGTTGATGCTGGGATAGTTTCCTGCGGAATTTAGAAATGTAAGAACTTTCATGTAAGCATAATAATTATCAAAACCCGATAGTCCTGATACTAAGACCAAAATCCTTAAAATCGGATTTGACTATAAATATGAATTTCTTTAGCAAACCTCAAAAATTGTAACATTACGTTTTACCCTTACAACAAGAAGATGAAATAAAGTAAAAACTTACATTAAAGTGAACTTTAAGTGCAAGATTTAGCTACTTTTTTCGCGTCATAGAACATAAACAAATAACTTTCAAAGTTTTCATTAATGTATTATAATATTGAGGGAACACATATCGCTTAAACACTTTAGAATTCATTGTTTAAATAAATAACAAAATAATAAAATTTTTGTTACACATCTAATGTTATCCTTTACCAGAGTTTAACACCTTTTTTCTTTGAATTTAACTTTTCTAAACCACAACGTCAAATTTAAAATTATTTTTAAAAGCGTTAAAAAATCTGGACAAAAAATAGCTAAACGTGACATTATTCCACTAAATCCATCGATGTCATCCGTTGTCAAAACAAGGATTTTTTCTGCACGACACCAATCAAAGCAACAGAAAATAAATATTTACCTCAAATCCGAAAAGGCTCGTAATTCTTGTGGTACACGCTTCGGCGCTAAAACAACACGACCGTATTGAAAGTAAAATCAACACCGACATTTTCGTGACTAGATCTTGTCTTGTACGCTTTTGCTCTACAAATAATGCAGTGTTTGTGTTTTATCTTTTAAATAGTCTTACTTGGAGCTTTTGAATAGCCACGGAAATTTATGGTGAAAACAGAAAGAAAGAATACTAGAAAACGTTTTATAGAATGGTTATCCATTTTATACTTGGGAAAGTAAAGGTAAATAACACACAAAATATTTAGATGAAGACGTAATTTTCGTTTCGTTTATTTCGTTATTTCGTTATAAAGATTGAACCTTGTCATTATATGTGAAACACAATATAATTTAAATGCCCTCCACGGAAACTATTACTAAGTTCAATCCTTTTGAGGAAATTTTTAATAACTTTTCGGCACATTTCAGGTGATATTTCGGCTAAAACTTTCTTTCATATAGCCCCACAAAAAGAAATCCACAGGTGTTAAATCACAAGATTTTGCGGGCCAATTGACATCACCTAATCTTGAAATTACGCGTCCTGGAAACTTCTCTTGTAAAAGAGCTCGGTTTGCCTGTGTAGTATAGCTTCTGGCCCCCTCCTGTTGGAACCACTTATCTTCCAGATCTTCTTTTTCGATTTCTCTCCAAAAATAATCGGTCAATTTCCTTCCATACCACTCAGAATTCACTGTTAAGGCTCTTCCTTGACTGGTTTCAAAAAAATACGTACCAATGACACCACCGGACCATAATGCACACCATACGGTAATTTTTTCCGGATGCAAAGGCCTTTCTTCGATCACCTGAGAATTTTCAGAACCCCATATGCGGCAGGTTTGTTTATTTACGTAGCCACAGAGCGTAAAATGAGCCTTATCACTGAAGAAAATTCGGCTCGAAAAATTAGCATCAGAGGTTTGTTGTTCAAGCACCCAATTTGTGTATGTTCTGCGTTGTCCATGGTCTGTAGGCTTAAGTTCTTAAGTGAGTTGGACTTTGTACGGATGGAGAAGCAAGTCCAAATGCAAAACTCGCCACAATGAGCCGTAAGACGAAATCGACAAATTCGGGTCTCCCTTCACACTTTGAGCCACAGCAGTGATATTTTTAGCTGAACGAACGTTACGATGCAAATGCCCTACAATATCAGAGTAACTGATGAAATAAATACAATAACTAAATCTATATTGCAACACATAGGTTGTTCGCAAACTTAATTCGATCGCTTATTAACAATAGGAAAGGATGCATTAACAACAGGAAATGTAAACTATAAAAGTATGTTTTTATTTAAATGCTTTTCATTTGTTTACATAAAAAAACGTAATTTTCTTTTCTGCTCTAAATTTAAAAGTCATAATTTATTTTAATCATGAATAATACTTTAGTTTATACATATACAGTTTGTATTGGCCTTTTAAATTATTAAATTTGTAGACGTTTATTGCACAGTAAATAATTTTCTTTTTGGGTGGCAAAAATTAATCTATGAATGGAACATTATTTTCTACTTAGCAATGTTTCGAAAACAGGTTTTTATACAAAAACCTAAAGCAAAATTATTATTTTTGATAAATAACCCGTTATTATAGGTCGTATTATAGTTTATCATGGTTTTTATATCTTTAGGAGGGTATTCTAATCTAGAAGGTTAAAGAAATCTATTTTTTTATATTTCGATAGCTAAGATATTCAAGAATATCTCCTTTAAAAGATTTTTTGAAATTCGAATTATTTTAAAAGCTATAGCTAAAGTTGTTATTCGGCGCAATCAAGCCAAAATTCAAAGTTCTGATTTTCGAGCTTCAAGTGCTCCAAAAGAAGGAAGTAGTGCCCGTATTTTGGAGAGAAATTTGTTAAATATTCAATCTAAGGTAGAAGAAGGACCGATTTATGCAGCCGGAATCGCTAATAAAGATATGTTTATATATATATATATATATATATATATATATATATATATATATATATATATATATATATATATATATATATATATATATATATATATATATATATATATATATATATATTATGTAGATTCTGTTAGATTAACTTACGAGTTTTTCTCGAAACCACTCTTTTCGAAAAGTTGTCACAAAGTCTCGAGTTTTAATTGACCGATTTTCATAAAAGTTAGCATAGCTTTTCTTTATATATCGCTCTATGGTAGGAACCAACAAAAAATTAAAATTTTCAATTTTTACTACTTTAAAAAATTCGGAAAATTAAAAAAATAACGGAAAAGAATCCTACCTTTTGCAGGAAATTTTAATTTTTATATTTTTTTCGGTTTCTGCCATAATGGCATTTGTACTGATAAAGAATCTACCATTTTTTACCTTTTCAGATGATTAGAAGGAAGAAAATCGTGACAAGATGGACACGCTCTTTTTTTCCCATCTTCTCCAACAGCGTGTAACTTTTTAAAAATATGTTTTTTTTTTTAATTTAATTAACGAGACTATTAATTGTTTTTTTTATTGACGGTCAAAAATCGCCCGAAATTGGGGCTACTAGACTAAAATACCATCTTAATAAATTTATTGTAATGAAAAAACTTATGTCGCTTTCTATCGTTACCCAAATGTGAATATTTCTGTACACTTTTATTTGTCCAATAGGCATTTTTATTATTTTTTATTAGCTTATTGCAAAGAAATGAAAAAAAATTTAAGAAAATATTTTTCCCCATTTTTTTGATCTCCGGAAACGCCTTAAAAATCAATTTGATTTTGTAGGCCCGTGACGTCACGGCCCAAATTTTTATTGGTGGAATTTCTGCTTTGTTGTCAGCTTTATGATATTCGATACGCCTGTCATAAATATCGATATGCGCAACATCTACAAAGGTGGCGTTTTCTAAACAGACTTGGCATCCATGTTGAATTTGATTGGATAGGGAGTGGCGGGCTATTTTTTAATTACAATGATAATTAAACCTTAAATAGAAAAGTAAGGGGTTTGATTTTTCCGTGTTATTTAGAGGTTTTGTTAATTGTGTTTCTACTTTTAATTTTAACACACAACATTCTCAATATAATTGAGGAAATTCTTTCTTAGGTTTTTTGGGATGCTTTCAAGCGAGAAAAAGTCTATTACGATCCCGACGGGGAACCCGTTGAAAATAGCCTCTCAAAGTCCCAAAAATAAGTTTTCCGCGAATATCTACCAAAATATGCGAATTAGAGAATTTTTGTTCAGACAAAAAAATGAAGATTACCTTAAAATCTACAAAAATGGTTTTTACCATTTTTTTCGCAACACCAATATTTTTTGCAAAAATGGCCGCCAAAAAATCCATAACACTGAAAAGATGTGGTAGTAGTAGTTTCTTACTAAAAAATGCAGATGGGCAAAACAATTTTTTATTAAAACACAAGAATGATAGTAAAGGAAATTATCTGGGATCATTGAACACTTGCTAAGGTCTCGTTATAAAAAATAAATGTTAATAACAAACCATTTTTTTTTAAATATCAATAAATTAATGAGATACTCTCAAAATATTGTGAAAAAAAACTTTGACCGCTTTTTTTAATATTCTAGAAAAATCAAAATGGACCCAAACTCATGATAGGTACGGGTTTTCCCATTTCGATGAACTTTGAATGACGAAAAAATGTAAATTATTGCCCGAGTAATGGAACAATACGTCCGCCCGCTTATAAGTGAATCCATAAAGATAGCGGCATTCTAGAGGTAGAGCGGCAGCTAAATGAGGGGACTTTTAGGTCCCGTGAACTCGAAAACTATCGATTTTTCGAAAAAAATTATAAGAACCATTTTTGTAGACTACAAGGCGATCTTCATTTTTTGTCTAAACAAAAATTTTCCAATTCGCATATTTCGGCAGATATTAACGAAAAACCCATTTTTCGGGCATTGATGGGCCGTTTTCAGCCCTTTCCCACCTGTTAATGTTGATATTTTTTTTCACTTGAAAGCATCCCCGAAGGCCTAAGAATGGCTCCACGAGGAAAAACTGTACAGATTTATTTACAGTTTTGTCCCTTTATTTCCTGGACTACAACCAAATGCCATTACTTTTAATTTAAAAGTTCTATTTAGGTGTAAAATTTTCAGAAAATTCGTATATCCCCAAAAATTTTAGGTTATAATCCAAGGTCTAGGGGAATCACAAGTTAAACATGAAAACGTGGGAATTGTTAAAGGTAAATATTCTAAAAACAGTTAAATACTATTAACATATATTTAAAGAGCTTCTGCCGATTTGGACCTTATTAACCTTTTTTATTATTTTTACTAATACCGTAAAGGAAATCCGGAAACGTATAATGCATTTAATTTTTTTTTCTATTCTCGTTTGCGTGTTAGGATAAATTACCGAGCAAACCTTAAGGTAATAGTTAAGAAAACAAGTCAAAGTTAAAATCAACAAATTACCTCTTAGAACAAATACGCCTATAATAACAGAGTAAATTCCAGAAATTTGCACAGATTATACCTCAACTGCTAGATAAACGTGTATAACGTTTGTTTTACTAATACAAATACCGTTTTAGCTGAAGTTTCCAAATAATTTATAAAGTAAATATAAAGTCAGGTGAATGTCTTTATGTAGATTCTTACGGTTTAATAGAAAAGATTACTTTGGAGCCACATAAAATGTCATTATTATAAATAATATAATAATTTTACATCATTTATATTATAAGCCATATTAATATGGAAAGGTCATTTATTGAAGACCAAAAATATTTCATATATACTATCTAATGCCACTTTTGGTAATTGTTTAGATGTGTGGCCCCATTTTTTTTTGGAATGTAAAATCAACATGATTAATTTTTTTTTGAGTTGTTAAATACTTTTATTTTTAAAGTTGATCAAAAATAGAATAACTAAAAATTTAAAAACGTCAATTTGTTGATTAAAAAAGAATTTTGAGAAAATATCTTAAAAATCCAAGAATTGATATTTTTGTTTTTTTTTGTTTTTGAACTTATTTGTCTTTACACGTAGAATAAGAAACAAATTACTAGAGTTTGCTAAATTTAAAGGATGCATTTTATTGACATAAAACATGAAAAATACCCATTTTTCATTTTAAATTATAATTATTTTATTTGGTTTTAATTAAAAGACTCGTAAATCCGCCATAAAATAAAACAAAATAAAAAAAAACATGTCAATATCTCTATGATTCGATTTTTTATAAATAAAAATAGCTGGCGCCACACATCTAAACAATTGCCTTTTATATTGACAACATAAATATTTTTTGGTTTTTAAATTAACTTATATAAAAACTCAAAGCGTATCAAAACAAGTATAGACCAAGATATGCCCCCTTTTATATAGACAGGTGCGAAATATATTTTTTAAATTAACAAAGTGTAAAAAAAATCGAAAAACGCATTTTTTTTTCTACTTAATTCGCTTATAATTTTGTACGTTTTAGTTATAGAGAAAATTTTTAAAAAAGGCAAATAAATTTTCTAGAAGATAAGATAAGTTAGAAATCGTAAAATGCATTAGGCTTGTTTACAATATTAATAAACAGGAAAAAGGCAAAAAGTAGTTTTTTTGTATCAGTGGTTGGGACCCCTTTATGCTGTGATGAAACATCTTGCCAAATTTTGGTAAAATCAGTTTCATACTTATTGCACAATAATTTAGCTATTTAATTTCGTTTGTATAAAGGGCATTTTTGCAAATTGTGTAAAGTTTAGAATATGGGACTTGGACTTAAAATTTTTCACATATACTAAAAATCTTAAGGTTTCATACGCTTTTTTTAAAATAGAAATTGGATGATTTGAAGGATCTCTTCATATACAGGGTGTTTAAAAAAAACAAGGTAAAATGCCTAATAGAAGACTACTTGGCCAAAATTAAGAACAAAATATTATATAGCTCCAAAACTGCTCCAATTTTAAGATACAGAGTGTGAAAGAAAAAATTTCAGAATTGCGATTTTTCCTTTACTTTTAAATCCGATTTTTTGATTTGTTTAAAATTTAGTGCAGTTAAAACATTGACAAAAATACACCTTTTAATGATAAACTTTTCATACAATCATGGAACAGTGGCGAAGCGTCGGGCAACTTTATTCATTTTATTACCATTTTTTGGTCATAACTTTCTTGGTGTTATATTTTTGATTTTGTGTATATTATTGATAATGTTGCACATGTTAGTCATTCTTTCCTTGGTATATATGTATATATATATATATATATATATATATATATATATATATATATATATATATATATATATATATATATATATATATATATATATATATATATATATATATATATATATATATATATATATACAAAAATTTGTATCGGACACAATAAGTTTACTAATTACAGATACAACAAAAAAGTTGACGCAATTACAAAGGGAATTAACACAAGTCACAGAAAACTTAACTAATACTTTGCCATTGATTATCGTTAATAAATTTATTGATAATAATAAAAAAACTAACGAGGCCATTTTCTTGAAAATTAGAAATAAAAACATTAAAAAAATCAATATTTTAACAAATAAGGAAAACAAAACAAACATTCATCCAGAACTAAATTGGCGGAAAATTTAACTAATGTCAGCCTACCAGATTATGCCATAGAAGTTCTAAGCTTGGGCCCAAACTTGCGGCACCATTAGAGAAAATAAACCAAATACCAATCGCCGATATAATATGTAATATCGAAATATCACTATTAAACCTTGACTCGAACTCAACTGATGAAATTAGATCAAAATGCTGTAACACCATAATTAATTACAAAAATAACTTTAATAAACACAAAAACCAAAAAAATAAAAATACATTAAACAATAAAATTATCAAAACAAAAAAATTTTTAAAACAGCACCCTGAGGTAACTATATTGAAACCAGATAAATCCAATAAAACTGTCATAATGTACTCTACAGAATATAATAATAAAATGGAAAGCCTACTGTCAGATAGTACTACCTACAAAAAAATCAATAGTGACCCTACAATCATATACCAAAAGAAAAACAATGAAATAGTCACTCAATGGGAAAATAAAGCTTACATTTCTCCAAAAACTTCAAAAGATCTTAAAATACATAATTCGTTATCTCCAAGAATTTATGGGTTGCCTAAACTACATAAAAAGGATATTCCTTTACGCCCCATAGTATCATGTATTCAGTCACCATTCGAAAAACTCTCAAAATTTTTAAAAAACATATTGCAAAAAGTAATAAATAAAAACCAGTACTACATAAAAGACTCTTGGGATTTTAAAAACAAAATAAAAAATATCGTGATACCTGAAGACTATACATTAATCTCACTAGATGTAATATCACTTTACACAAATATTCCTATAGAATTAGCAAAACAAATTTTAACAAAAAATGGAACGAAATTAAAAAATACACTGATATACCCATGAATGAATTCTTAAATGCCATTGAGTTGACATTAAATTCAACATATTTTTTATACAACAAAACCTTTTATAAACAAATTGAAGGTTGCGCAATGGGTGCTGCGATTTCTAGCGTCATCGCACAAATCGTTCTAGAGGACCTCGAAGAAACAATAATAAACAAATTAAACTTCAATATTCCATTTTTTTATAGATATGTAGACGATTGTATAACGGCAGTACCTACAAACGAACATGAAAATATATTAAAACTATTTAACAGCTATCACAACAGACTCCAATTTACTATTGAAATCGAAAAACAAAATAAAATAAACTTTTTAGATCTTACACTGTATCATACACAAAACCATATCAAAACCGAATGGTTCACAAAAGAAACTTGGTCCTCTAGATACTTACATTACGACTTACCCACCCAATCTCCCAAAAAAATCAGTGATAGTGGGACTCGCTGACCGGGCGATAGAACTAACTGATCCTGAATACAGAGTCGATGCATTAAGAAAGGCAAAAGAAGCGCTAAAAAAAAATAATTACCCAAATAATTTAATTGAATCAATTTTTAAAAAACGAATTCATAGATTTTACAATAAAACAAGTCACGTATCAAAAAAGCAGGAAAATAAAACAAAAAACTACCTTACTCTTCCATATATTCCAGGTTTGTCACAAAATCTACAAAATATATTTAAACATGAAAAAATCACAGTATGTCATAAAGCGCATAATCTTCTTAAATCCAATTTTTCAAAGCTAAAAACTAAAATACCTAAAGATAAAAGAAGTAACGTCGTATATGAAATTCCATGCTATAACTGTAACTCGGTGTACATAGGACAGACTAGCCAATACATTAAAAATAGAATTAATGGACATAAATTTGACAAAAAAACAAAACCGCCCTTACAAATCATACATCAGAGACGAGTCACAGGTTTGATTTTGATAACGTAAAAATATTAAAAACTGAAAACCACACCAAAAAAAGAGAATTTTACGAAATGATTGAAATTCAAAAAAAAAAAACACAATAAATCTAAAAACTGACACTAGACAACTTAATAAAATTTATAGCTCTATAATTAAATAAAACGTTTAATCTATTAAACAAAAAATTTAAAATAGAAAAAAGAAATTAACACCCCTCTCTATAAAAATAACTTAACATCAGTTTTTACCAACAACAAACGATAATGCATTCCTGCCAAAGTAAGATCAGTATACAAAACCAAATTTTAAAAATGTGACGTGTTCCTCGGCTCGTGCGTGTATCTGTTTTCGTTAGTTTATTTATATGTGTTCAAAATGAAATTGTTTTTATTGATGTATATACCTGTACGTAAAATGTAAATGTTAATTATAAGGTAAGCTTAGTGATTTAATGTAAACTTAAAGAGTAATTACGGAAAAAAAATTGTTGCAGGCTACTTCTACAACTATTTGAAAAAGGCTAGGGAATTTCCGGCCGAAACGTCAAAACAATTAAAAAAAATAATACATTTTTCTGGAAAAAAAACACTTTTCTTTTTTTCCATTGTAATTTGAAGGACTGCAAAACCCAAGAAAAAAATCTCCGAAAAAAAAAAAAAAATATATATATATATATATATATATATATATATATATATATATATATATATATATATATATATATATATATATATATATATATATATATATATATATATCTTGCCCAAAGACGGGACTTTTTTGAGAATTGAATGTCACAAAAGTGTCCATTGCGGCAAAGTCGACACCGGGAGGTAGTATGGGTCACTAAATCTATTTTTTTCAAAAATTCTAGTTTTTCTGTCATTTTCTTATAAATGACAGGATCTACGGAAAAAAGATAAATAACAAAGTTTTTGGAAATTCATTTTACAAAAAATTTTAATAATCAAATTTAAAAGACCAACAGTTCTCGAGATATTCGGCCTGTAATTAATTTTACCATACTAATACTACAAAGTATAATTTGTGAAAATTTCATGGTAAAATTAATTAAAAGCCAAATATTTCAAAAACTGTTGTAAGCGATTCGATTATTAAAACCTTTTTTGACCAAAATTACCTTTGATAACGTTTAAACTACAGGCAAGTTGCCATAAACTTTATGCTTCAACTATTAAAAAGATGAGTCTTTAAGACATTTCATTAAGAAAGGCGTATGCATACCAACGTGTTACATTTTAAAAATGAACCCAATAAAAATCCCATAAAACCGTACCTCACAACCTGTTTAAATTAAATTACTTTTATCCCGTATCATGTGGTTTTTATATGCGTCTTGGCAAAGATATAAAACGGTACCGCATGTATAAAGACGATAATCTGAAGCTTTAATCTTAAAACGTCCCGTATCTTTATGGTTTTAATGTTTCTGTTTTGTTGATGACAGTGATGACAATATAAAGGAAAATTATAATGGGTTTAAAGAGGCTTCACCTGAGAAATATCTTACCTATATTAATTTTAAAAGTAGCATTAATATGGTTGAAAGTGGTTAAATATTAACAGTTTGCTTCCGATTGGATTTTAGCCGTCGAGCCACCCCTCAGTTTACGTGGTAAGGCAGGCTAAATGGAAGATTTTAAAGTACATGGTTTCCCATAATAAACTACCTATTTTGATATTTAAATATATTCTATACAAGATAGGTCAGCATGTTTTTTCATATTATAATTTTCATCGCCTTTATCAACATATAACAAAACTAGGAAAATTTTTTCGTAAATGGCATTTTTCTAATAAAGCATCATTAGTTTTAAACACATAATTTTTATTCTAGGATTATTCAGTTCAATAACGAGTTTTTTGCATAAAAACATGAAGAGTAACTTAATAGAAAAGATTAAGCGACAGTACATACCGCTAAAAACTCTAAAAGAGTTCTGCGAGAAGTGTTTAATGGCCGACTCATTTCACTAATTGGGGATTAAAATTCTTTTAAGGTCCACGCACTTAACTGCACCGGACTTTTTTCTGTAGGGCTATTTAAAGGAAAGGTTTTTGCAACTTGTCCAGAAAACATCCAAGATGGTGAATGAATCAGGTTTTTTATCGTTCATGAATCATTTCTTGTCAAATCTTGAAAAGTGCATTGAAGTTAACGGCACTTACTTAAAAGACGCAATTTTTAAAAGTTTGGATAAGTCGTATGTTTAAGTTTTAACAATTTTACTGTGAAAAAATGGGTAGTCAAGGGCCATCCCGTATATAAAAGCAAAAGGTCATTCGTTCATATATTGACTCATTAACCAAGAAATCTCAAAAATACTTAACCTCTAAATTAGGCACAAAGGTAGATTATAAGTAGGAGACGTCAGCTAAAAAAAGATTTTAGGAAACATCTCTGATTACCCAGAAAAACAGAAAGTAGTAGTATTTGGGAACTTCATCCCGTAAGGGGTTAAAAGAAAGGATGAAAGTTTGTATGATTTGTATATTGTGTATTTCTTGTTTAAATCTATGAAAATATAACCACTTTATTATTTGTCATTTCTTTTTTAGAAAATAAATTATTTAAATATAAGTCGTTTTAGAGATCGTTCATAAAAACATAATATTCACTAAATCATTTACAAACGCCATTTATATTAGAAAATAATACCAAATGAAATACGATGAAATAAAATTGTTCAATTGCCCGACGCGCGTTCCGCCGACAAGTGTGTGACGGAAGGAGCGCGGGAAGCGGATGTGTTGAACTGTTCAAGTCGAGACGCAGAGCGAACAACATCACTGGAAATTGCTGAATGATCATCACTGGAAATGCCGCGAAACGTTGTAAAAATAATTTTTTAAACGGAAAAAGTGTGAGAGAATGCGATCACTGATAATTAGATGTTAAGGCGAATATATTTATGGCTTTATTTAAAGAAAATTGAATTGGCTATCTTATTTTTTTTCGAATAATCTAAAAGAATACTTGGGAAAATTATTTGAATGGAAACAAAGACGATACGATATACAGAAAATTAACATTTTCTTAACGGGAAAATTTATTTATTGGCTGATTTTTAGAAGAGTCTTATTTTTTCGAGTTTCAATAAAAAGGAATTTGTATTTATTTTTATAACAAAGAATTAATTTAATTAACATACAAAATTGACGATACTTAAAATGACAAAACACAAAAAGTCAATATTCTGTCAAAGTCCAGTGTTTAGGGTTGATTAAAATGAAATATTTATGCAAAATATATTTTAAATCATATAACTGTTTTAAAAAAAAATTTTCAAAATAAAAAAGATATCTCGTAGATATTTTGCCGAATAATAGTAACATTTCAATGAACCCAATTTTAAATTTAAAGCGTTTATTTGTGGAAACTAAGTCTTTACTTGTTAAGAAGAGTTAAGAACCTGGTGCAGGATAATTCAACGCTATATTATTATAGAAACAATTAATTTAATTGCAGATGCATGCAAGAAATCCGCATAGATATTCGCCTAGATTATCCATTCTGATCCAGGAAGGCAAACAACTAGTTACAGTAGCATCCAAAGAACTTTGAAACAATGGAATGGTTCCGTTTGGAATTCTTTCAACTGACGATGACGGGTACAGAAAGTACTAAGTTCCAATTCAGTTTATGTTTAATAATTATAATAATAATAAATCGGACTGGGGATCCAAATATATTGAAAAATATTGGGGGCAAAAGCTACGTTCATAACTACAACATAAAGTACATTTTTGGGCTCATAAAATCCTTCGAAGGCCTTAAAACAAAAGGAAAACATCGGTTCATATCTGATGTGGTATTCATAACAAATCATTGGGCCTATATTATTAAAAGTATTTCCTGGTTTAT
>JAHBCN010009205.1:0-35957 GCA_019359885.1 Listronotus oregonensis | reverse complement strand
TATAATTGCTAATGGAATAGTCATCAACAATCTCAGATATGCGGACGACACGGTCTTACTAGCAATATATATTGATGATTTACAGGCACTCTTAGCAGCAGTTACAGACCATAGCCAACAAATGGGTCTACGATCAAATATAAAGACGACCAAATGGATAGTTGTCAGCAAAAACAAAAATATAGCCAACAACTTAACGGATATTAGCATAAATGGAGAAATAGTGGAGAGAGTACAAAATACAAATATCTAGGCTGCTGGCTAAATAAAAAATGGGACTTAACTCAAGAAATCAAAAGTAGTAGTTAAGAATTCCTTTAAGAATACGCCTATTACGTTGCTATGTCTATAGCATATTGTTCTATGGAATGAAAGCATGGACCCTCATTGAAACAATGTGCAAGAGGATTGAGGCTTTCAAAATGTGGACATACCGAAGAATGCTAAGGATATCGTGGATGGACAGGGTGAGGAATAAAGCGGTTCTACAGCGTATGAATAAACAAAGAGAGGTACTTATCAGCATAAAAAGAAGAAAACTGGAGTACTTTGCCTATGTAATGAGAAATCAGAAATATGAATTGCTCCACATTATTATTCAAGGAAAAATAGAGGAAAAGCGTGGTCCTGGTCGCCGAACAACATCTTGGCTCAACAATCTTCGCCAATGGTATAACACGACACTCTTCAGGTCGGCTGTGGACAAAGTGAAGATCATGCGACTGATCGCCAATGTTATAGGAGGACACGGCACATGAAGAAAAAGATTATTTGTTTATTAATAAATAGAATACTAGAGATTTAACCTGTTTCCTGTAAAATTTATACCTTTTTTGGTTAACTGATATGGATATTGACATATACTATTTTTTATTATGTTGCATATTTTATTGACAGTTGACACTTAATCAATTTATTTAAAAAAGCAGCCTACAAACCTGGAGCAAAATAATTTGCTATGTATTTTCCGTTTTTGCTCTGAATAAAATAAAGGTAAAGCAAATGGACAAAAAGGTAAAATTAGAATTTAGCCAATGTAAACTGTTCTCACGAGTACCAAAATGAGGTATGACTTGGATGGCTTAAAAATTACTTATTTAATAATAAATGTATGTTCCTATTTTTTCTTAAAAATACCTTGCAAATTGGGCAGAGTATTAGATTTAGGCATGCTAGGTTTGTTGAATATTTTACTCATTCTTTGCCTCATTTCTTCTACGCCTTGGTTGACGTTTTGACCTAATTTTCTGCCCTTTTCGACTGGTGAATTTGGACTGCTAAGGTCTGATTTGTTATCACACTCTCTTATCATTGAAAGTACTGTTTCGTGATGAACTGATAGTGACTGGTTCTCCGAGATAACTAATTCCAAGCATCTAAAAAAATATAGTTCTAGTATGTAGCATAGTATTTCTTAGGTAAATCTTTTATTTTCAAAGTTATTAGTTTTATTAAAACTGATATTTTCTTATACCTCTTGTAAAATTAGAACTAAAAAAGAAATATATAGGAGAGTAGTACACATGTTTGAGAACTTACCTTAAACCAGGTTTTACTACAGAACTTATACACTGTTTATTAAGAGGACTATAAACAACGTGGGTGAATGCTTCGACTAATGCAAGAGCCATATCAATTTTTCTTGTTTGATTTGTCATTTGTGACATGAATATCGACAGGTTGGTGAGATGAGGAAGAATTACTAAAAATACAATAATCAAAATAATACCATACAAATTATTTTAATTTTGTTTCCCTCATTATTGACTGTTTAAAATATGGGGCAAATATTTTTTCCTTTAGAAATAAAAAAAAACAAATAATTTTACGAAACGGGATTAAGATTTATATTTTGGTAATAATTAACCACTTTTAAAAGATGGACGGAAAATTTAATTAATATAATAATGTATTTTTTTATTTAATATATTACAATGATGAATACAGGGTGTTACTTAATGGTATGTCATAATTTGAAGGAGGCATTCCTGGATCGATTTTAAGTCGAAAAGTTCATATAAACGTGGGCCCTAAAATGCTTAGTTATTAAGATACAGGGTGTTAAAGTTTTATTTTATTTTCACTTTTTAATACATTTTTCAAAGACGGTTTGAGATATTGAACTGAATTTTGGCACAGGATATTATGGCATAAAAACACACTTTTCAGATGTTCATTTAATTTTTTGTTTGCAACCAGTGGCTATGACGAAGTTTCAAAACAATTTTACAAAAAAAATACTACGCCATTGACTTGGGAAAAAATTATGGTTTTATAATAATTATCAATCAATTATAAACAAAAAATCCCTCTTTCATTTTTGCCGTAAAACTTACCGTTTGGGAGAAATCGTTAATTAAAAAAATGTCTTATGTACCCAAATTGCATCTTAAAAAATTATTATTGAAATAAATCAAGTTAGCTTTGCTCGTTGCCAGCGATTGTTGTTTTGTTGTTGTAAACATTATGACACTGACGTTAATTATCATTCTTGATTGTGTTAAACTTTTATTTTCAATTTTAAATACATTTTTCAAATATTTATTTTTAAGCTATTTTCTTACAAACTAGTGAACAAAAAGCAATAACAATTAAATACAATACATACATAATTTACAAAAAATGTTGGAAATGACCACCTCTCGCCTCTATGCAGGCTTCTGCTCTTTTCTCATTGAATTACGAACCCTTTCAAAAATTCCATGCGTGTTTCGGATAGTTTCACATCCGTCAATAATTCTATTTCTGAGTTCTTCTAATGTCACAATTGGTGTATGATAAACTAATGTTTTTAGGTGTCCCCACAAATAAAAATCTAGGCTGTTCAGGTCAGGCGATCTAGGTGGCCAAAATTGTGGTCCTCCACGGCCTATCCAATGATTTTGGTAGGCTCATTTAAATGCTCACGAGCCAATATGCTAAAGTGGGCGAGCGCCATCATGCATAAACAAAGTTGTTGCCGAACTGAAGAGGAACATTTTCAAGAAGCAAAGGCAAATCATTTTGGAGAAAATTACAATAATCCTGTCCGTTAAGGCGTCCTGGTAAAAAAATGGTCCAATTAAATGGTCGGATACGATACCGATCCAAACGTTCAGTGAAAATTGTTCCTGAAAATGTGTCTCTGTAATCGCATGAGGGTTTTCCTGGGCCCAGTAATGATTGTTATGGAAATTGGTTATTGCATTTCTTGAAAAATTTGCTTAGTCCGTAAACAATATTTTGGCATCAAAATGAGGATTTTCTGTTACTTTTTGGAGATACCATCTACAAAATTGCGTACGTGGTTCATAATCTCTAGGAAGCAATGCCTGAACCCTTTGTATGTGAAAAGGATATAACAAAGAATCTCTTAAAATCTCCCATACCGTCTTGTAGCAGATGTTTAATGCCATACCTATTTTTCGCGTACTTGTGGTTGGATCCTCTTCGACTGCATGCAGGACAGCCTCCTCCACTGCCGGTGTTCTAACTGTATGGGGCCTTCCCTCGGAAATATTAGCTTTAAAACTGCCAGATTCAGTCAGACGACGATGAATGTTTATAAATGTTCGTCTATCTGGGAGAGCGCGATTAGGATACCTTTCTTGATACAAACGCCGCGCCTCCACAGCATTACCATTAGCTAGACCATAAAGGAAATGCATTTGTGTCATTTCCAAATTAGAATAATTTACCATTTTTTTTAACTAGCAAAATGCACGTTTTAAGATCGAAGGAGAAATAAATACAAACTGTCAAGAATGATAATTAATTAACGTCAGTGTCATAATGTTTACAACAACAAAACAACAATCGCTGGCAACGAGCAAAGCTAACTTGATTTATTTCAATAATAATTTTTCAAGATGCAATTTGGGTACATAAGACATTTTTTTAATTAACGATTTCTCCCAAACGGTAAGTTTTACGGCAAAAATGAAAGAGGGATTTTTTGTTTATAATTGATTGATAATTATTATAAAACAAAATTTTTTTTTCCCAAGTCAATGGCGTAGTATTTTTTGTAAAATTGTTTTGAAAATTCGTCATAGCTACGCCACTGGTTGCAAAAAAAAATTAAATGAACATCTGAAAAGTGTGTTTTTATGCCATAATATCCTGTGCCAAAATTCAGTTCAAAATCTCAAACTGTCCTTGAAAAATGTATTAAAAAGTGAAAATTAAATAAAACTTTAACACCCTGTATCTTAATAACTAAGCATTTTAGGGCCCACGTTTATATGAACTTTTCGACTTAAAATCGATCCAGGAATGCCTCCTTCAAATTATGACATACCATTAAGTAACACCCTGTATATGTACATAGGCAAGTGAAAAAACAAGCATTAAGTTTTTGAAAGTCATAAACGGGTAACAGACGTCTACGCCATCTGCTGATCAAAGGACGAAGCTGTCTGTTACCAGTTCATGTGATTAGAACACTAGAATTTTTAGAGGTTATCACCTTTGACTACCTTATCTATGCAAATTAACTACACTATTATTAACTTTTTTATTTAAAATAAGTATTGATGGAAATTAATAAAGCCATTTAATACCGATTAAACAAATTAAATTTAGTGGTGCCATTTTTCTATGTAAATGTTCATATGTTGCTTCCAAAAGTCAATAAAAACTAAATAAAAATAATAATTCCTATTTTCTAACAATCAAAAAATAAATAAATAAATTTCTTAGACCCCTTTGCATTAAAAACGCAAAAATAAAATCTGTAATAAACGTTTTAAACAAATAATAAAAATATAAAAACTTTACCATCATTTCGGAAGGAACCGCTACTACTATTGACAATGTCACCCAACGTAACTACAAGTTGCCTTAAAAGAGTGTGGTTCTCTCTTAAACTAGGATCGTTTATAAATGTTTGAAGTTGCATATAAGCTTTATCATGAATTTCTTTAACACTGCAGTTGGTAATTAAGCTGCCGAGTGCTGGAATAGTAGCCGTCCTCACCAGGCTAAAAATTAATAGTTTTTAATTTTAAACAATATACAGGGTGTCCCAGAATATGTGGGCAGTCTCTCGGAATCTAAAAGAAAACCCAAAAATATTATGACAAGTTCCCATAAACTTTTTTCAGACTTCACGGAGATACAGGAAAAGGACGACTCGAAAATTGTTTTTTTAATAACTTTTAAAATACTAAGCGTAATTTAATATTTTCTTAATATGGTTTATAAAACAGTTTACATAAATATAAAAATTCATTATTTCTAAAAAAAAATAAATATATATATATTATTATATAAATAATAATTTTAATATATATATATTATATAAAATATATATATATATATATATATATATATATATATATATATATATATATATATATATATATATATATATATATATATATATATATATATATATATATATATATACAATATACAGGGTGACTTATGTACTAAATATGACGTCACCGATGATTTTTTTAGAAACCCCCATATTTTAATGCAGATTTATAATCTCCAAGAAGAGCTGATATCAAAAACATAAAACGTTTATGGTTTTAGGTGGAAGTTTCGTAGTTACAGGGTGTTAAAGAATTGTGTACATAATATATGGAACAAATTCATTATTTCTTAAAGGAAACAAACATTGAATATGTAAATATTAATTTTAAACTGCGCATTTTTTAACATAAAATTTAAATATACAGGGTGACTCATGTAGTAGATACGACGGTATCGATGATTGTTAAAATAGAAACGACCATACCTTAGTACAGATTTATAATCTCCAAAAAGAGCCGATTTTAAAAACACAAAATACTTATGGCTTTGGGTAGCAGTTTCGTAGTTAGAGGGTGTTTAAGATTTGTGTACATTGATTGATTGATTGATTGATAAAGTAAATACACAAGTTGAGGTTTCGTCCGCCTCGACACTGCAGCCTACAGGGCTTGTTGTATCTCTTGCGTATTTGTTTCAGTCAAAAAGGTTTGACACCTTAGACAGGTGTAGTAGCCCCTTTACTGTTCTTTTCTGGTCTCCAGCCTCCTGGTGGTTAGTGTCCACCATGAGGTTTTGATTTGTTCTCCAGTATGTAAGTGCAGGGCACTCATATACGATGTGAGAGGCTGTCTCTTCCTCTTCGTCACATAGTCTGCAAATGGGTTCTTCTCTATAGATGCCCATAGTGTGCATATGTTTTCTTATGGTGCAGTGTCCGGTTATTAATCCTGTCACTATCCTAATCTGGTTCCTATTTAGTTTTAGTAGTTCACTTGTCAATGCTTTCGATGGTGAGTCCAGCATTGATTTACTGTGATTTTGCCTTGGAATGTGGTTCCAGTATGACTGATGTTGTGTTTGAATCCACCAAGTCATGTAGCCACGAACCGAGGCTTTTGGTATTCCAAAAACAGGTTCAGGACCCACAAACATTGCTGCGGATGAGCCTCGCCTGGCCAGGGAGTCTGCATTTTCATTGCCCTGTGTGTCCTGGCACCCAGGAAAGTGTAACTTTGTTGTGGTTAGCCAGGTTTAGGAGGCATTGCAGACAGTTCCAAACCAACCTTGAGTTGACTTGTTGGGATGCCAAAGCTTTTATGGCCGCTTGACTATCAGAGAAGATAGTAATGTCCCTGCCCTTATATCTCCTCCTCAAGTTCTCTCGCAGACAAAGTTCAATGGCATATATTTTCGCCTGGAAAACAGTGGCATATTTCCCAGGGAAGCATAAGCATTGAACCTGGGGGTCATACCATGTATTCCTGCGCCGGCTCCATTGTCAGTCTTGGATCCATCGGTATACCAAACCAAATTCCGAGACTGACCAGGAGATCGCTCACTACCGCCCCAGGTAAGCTGGGTTTTGTATGGTCTGTGTGTATTTATCCGTTTTGGCATTGTATCACTGCCCATCTCAAATATTGGGTTTGTGATACTGCTCGTTATTCTGGTGTGTCCTAGGGCAGGCCCAGAGCACCAGTTGCCGTTACATTTCAGCCTGTATGCCCCAATCCTCGCCTCCGCCTTAATAATTATACCAAGAGGGGGGAGGCTTAGTAAGGTTTCCATGGCTGCAGTTGGAGTGCTTCTAATAGCTCCCGTTATACAGAGACATGCTAGTCGCTGGAGTTTGGATAACTCCAGCTCTGCTTTGTGTACATAATGATGTCTTTTCTTTGCGAAGTAGATAAATGCATAAGTATTTTAATACAACTTAAAAACTTGACAAAATATATTATTGTTGAAGCATAACAAGCATTACCATAGTTAGTAGGCATATTATAAAGAGCGATTTCAAGTATTCCCTACCCAATAAAATATGAGGGTTTCAATTTTAAAAAAATCGGCGATTGCATCATATCTACTATACGAGGCACCTGTATATTTTTATTTTATGTAAAAAATATGCAATACAAAATAATTATTTACATGTTCGAGGAAATTTTCAATGTTTTTTGCATTACCAAATAATTAATTTTTTCTATACATTATGTGTATACATTTCTTTACCACCCTGTAACTAGGAAACTGCTATCTAAAACCATAAGTGTTTTATGTCACCCTGTATATTTATATTTTATGTCAAAAACTGCGCATTTTAAAATTATTATTTGTGTTCGAGGAAATTTTCATTTTTTTTTTTTGCTTTAGCAAATAATGAATTTGTTGCATACTTTATGTACACACTGTATAGTGTGTGTGTGGAAGTAATAATATTTTATATGTTTTCTACACTCGCAAAAGTAATACACGTTACTGAGACTAACCGTTTGCGCTAAAAACCTAACTAACGAACGATGGGTACCTGAAGTAAAATTCAATTTATTAATAAGGGACATAACGATTTGGAGGGAAATACTTCTGAAGGCAGGTTTCAGTCACTTGAATGCAGAAATAAATAAAGTAGGAAGATAGAAAGCTTTTTCAGACAGACTGTAAGAAGAGTAGAACTTGGTGTTACTGCATGAAAGCTGCTGCAGAAGAGTTATACTAGCTAATGCATCAGCGCAGGACGAAAGTATCTATAGCTGGCTGGCGGGTAAGAAGAATGAAACTTTCTTGTGAGATTAGGTTTTGCTGTGGAAAAAACCATTTTTGACAGGGAAATTAAATAGTATTTTAAGCAATGTTAGAATAAAGGGTACATTAACACACTGTTAATGGGGGAATCAAGTTAAAATTATCGACATACTATTATAGTTTTATTTGAAATAATTCGATTTTTGTGTTAGAACATGGAAATATTTAATAGGGGTTTTTAATCAAGTAGATATTACTTCACTGACTGCACGTGGTTGCTGCTTAACAAACAAAAAATTAATTTCACAGTTAACAGTAAGCAAACTTATCAGAAAAATAAATAAAGTATGCACTGTTAGACTTCGGTCTTTACGAATAAGAAATATTAGAGCTTAGTAGCAGGTAAAAGCAGTTTAACTTGTAATTTTCTACAAGAATAAGCCGTCTCTATTAGAAACTTTCGTTTAAGAAAATATTTTTTCGCATATTATGATTAAATAATACAAAAATTCCTTTAATGTTTCGAAGTTTAATAGAGTATTATTCTAAAACTTTTTAGCCTTGTTGAGGCTTTCTCAAGTAGTATTTTTTTACTTACTCTTGACAAAAACCTAACAAGGTAAAATAATTGTAGAGTAAAATTGTATTAAACTCTGAAGTGTTCACAATTATTTAATCCAAATATTAATAAATGTTTCACAACAACTTAACTGCGAATACAATAAAGTTTCTTTACATTGCCAATGAGCGCCTACACAAGATTTAATTGACGTGATGTCAGACTAGTTTTTTTTCCATTACAAAGTATGTTTAAAAAGCTTAAAAATAATAAATACTACCAAGTACCCAACCCTAATGTACCTACATGTCATTATCACTTGCCAACGTTACTATAGCTGCCGTTACTTTGGATTTTAACAATTCTTCACTACAATTCCCGATGATGCTACAGAACAAACTCGCTGAAGCGGACTTTACAAGAGGCCTTTGATGTACTACCCCGGACCATAGGCAATCAACAACTATCTCCTAAAAAATGTACTTTTTTAATTTGACCACCTTTAGAGAGAGTATTATAGAAGCTACAAAACTTTAAGTACTTTACATAATAATTTACTTCAGCGTCACTGTGTTAAAATAAAAATAAATAATTTACAGTACACACATTTGACAAAAATATAACGCATGTTAAACGATACCTGTTAAAAGTCTAACACCCGTCAAAAAGTATGCATGTCAAAATTATGATACATAGTTACTTGCGGTTTGGCTTGGCAAACAAACTTACGGAAGCCTGGGTACCAGACTACGAGGGCCACCCAAGTAACGAAGAGGCCGACGACCTAGCCAAAAGAGGATCAGCCATGGAAATGATAGGCCCTGAGCCATTCTGTGGAATCTCGGCAGGCCTCTTTAAAGCATCTATTAAGAGCTGGGTGGACAGGGAGTTTCAAAGCTGGTGGTACAAACACCAGGACAACGACAGGCAAAGCAGTTCATTAAGACCTGCTCGGCCAAGTTTACCTCGGACCTACTGAGCCACAGCCGTAAGGTCGTAAGGATAACGGTAGGTCAACTAACAGGAGATTGCAAACTCAACAAGCACCTGGAAAGAATAGGCCTGGTGGAGGATAGCCTGTGTAGGTTCTGCCAGAAGGCTGAAGAAACAGCTGTACATGTGTAGTGCCACTGCGAAGCACTATGTAGGCTTAGGTTTACTAGGCTTGGTGAGGAAAAGCCAAAACTGGCAAGATATATGGAGTGGCCAGTGTCAAGACTCTGGAGTCTAGTTAAGAAGACGGGCCTGGACAAGGTACTCTAAAGAACGATAGGAGAAACCACAATAAATCTGGTAAGGTTGCAGTGGTTAAGGTCATTTTTGCTATCTCCACTCAAATAATCTAATCTAATCTAATCTATTTGCGGTTTGATCGAAAGTCGACTTTCTTGGGTAATAAATAAACAATTAACCCGACTAGTTTATTAAGAAGGAAATACGTATATTTCATCCCAATCTAAATAGTAAAAATCTGTTTAAGACACTACGCATCTATGCAAGCCCTGACTCCAGTATTTCTTTAAAATTATCAGCTGGAGTAAGTCTGAAACGGGGAAGTTAAAACCCTCCTATCACTAGAAGCAGGCCGAAATTCAACCTATACCGGGCAATAATCCAAACTGACGACACAATAACTTCATTAAAAAAAAAGAAGCAAAAGATGTACTTTTGGATGAAAAAGCCTTTTTATGGACAGCGCCACAACTACGGATTGTCGACACTCTAACGTCAAATTACTGGCTGATAGACTTTCCTTAAAATGGAAGGCTTTATCTTAGCTGTTTATGATCAGGGCATTTCAACAAGAATCTACCGGAAGCACATTGCCAGAAATCATTCGGTGCATAATGATAGTTGATTTTATTTGGGTGTTTAACACAAGAGGCCAAACAACCTATAAATGGTAGATATCAGGCATTTACCGTGATAGAATATAAAGAAAGACGACTCAGCAACTCAATTTGCTTCAGACCGATTAGATATCAGATCTGGAGGCTAGAATCACAACACAATTTTTAATGGAAAACGTCCAGGCAGTCCATAATTTTATCACTATATAAGTTCATAAAGTCAGTGCTACTTAGTCATGTGTAACACTGTTGAATAGTACTTTTGTACTGTCACCTTTCTGTGTGTCATAAGTGTTGAAACGTAACGACACCACAGATGACACTGATACCCTAGAGTAACTCTTTCATAGATGGCGGCACAAGACATTTTTTATCATTTATTGTTTTTATTCTAATCTTAATTGCTCGGAGTAGCGAGTTGATAAGTTTACGCGAAAGAAGCTTTGCTTTCGACCGCCGGGAGGTATTATATATTATTAGGTTTATATCGGTAACACGATGACTTGTAGCGCGCCTTAACCCTGAACCCAAACCACACTACAAGTGCGCTACAACGCGCTGCGCGAAACGCGAAACCCGAATTGCATGTGACACAACTTGATTATTGCAATTCATGACACAATTGTTCTGATTCGGGATCCAGTATTGGTGTTATTAAATTAACACCCGAAAATTTACGGCCGAGTGATGATCGCGTTGTTAAATTTAATAATGGACTTAGCAATTGTTAAAAGTTAACAACGGTTTAGAATGTTTAACAAAATGTCAGATTTTGACAAGTTCCCTACTAAAATCATTGAATAACACTGGCAATGAAGTTTTGTTAAACATTCAAAACCGTTGTTAACTTTTAACAATTGCTAAGCCCATTGCTAAATTTAACAACGCGATCATCACTCGGCCGTAAATTTTCGGGTGTTAATTTAATAACACCAGTACTGAATCCCGAATCAGCACAATTGTGTCATGACACAATAATCAAGTTGTGTCACATGCAATTCGGGATTAGCGTTTCGCGCAGCGCGTTTTAGCGTACTTGTAGTGTGGTTTGGGTTCAGGGTTAAGGCGCGCTACAAGTCATCGTGATACCGATATAAACCTAATAATATATAATACCTCCCGGCAGTCGAAAGCAAAGCTTCTTTCGCATAAACTTATCAACTGGCTACTCCGAGCAATTAAGATTAGAATAAAAACAATAAATGATAAAAAATGTCTTGTGCCGCCATCTATGAAAGAGTTACTCTAGGGTATCGGCGTCATCTGTGGTGTCGTTACGTTTCAACACTTATGACACACAGAATGGTGACAGTACAAAAATACTGTTCAATAGTGTTACACATGACTAATGCTACTAGCTACTATAGCAACAGCATAGTGTCCGTATGTTTATGAAGTGTTTCGGGCGACATTCGAGATATATGGAAGAGTGAATTTTCCCTTTGAGGGAGCGAATGTCACACAGCTAAATTGACGATAATAAATTTATTTCTCAACTTCTTTCTCAACAACAAGCATTTTAAGAGTCTGATTGTATATTATACCTTGAAAATTTAATTAATGGTATACGCTGAATAAATAAAGTATGCTAAACTGTTCTTCTATGTCTTACCTGTAGTCCCGCTTCACAGAGTTTCTTAACTGTTATCTCTAAGCAATCCAGTGGTGTCCCACAAAGCGGCAATGCACACAAAAACTTTTTTAATATACTAGATATTTCATCGTAGTCTTCTGTAAAATGAAGTACCGTAAGATATATGGGAATAATATTCAAACTCGGACAAAACTGATTGAAGCTGCTTATAACTTGTTCTAAATTCTGAATTTTTTTATGCAATATTGGGCGGATTTTGTACTCTGTAAAGCCTTTTCCAAAAACGATGCATATGTGTGAAAAGAGATTCATAAAGCCTTGTAATATTGACTGTTGTGTGAGTTCAATGTGATGAAGATTATTAAAGAGATCAGGTAACCTAAAATGTAAGAATATGATTTAAATTACACCACAGCGTATTTAAGTGATTTGCATAAAACAGTTGCTAACCAGCGCCCGTAAAGACATAACATTTAAAACACCTTGTATAAAAATAAAGACGAATTGTTCTTTTTTACCTTTTTATAACCAATCATGTAACAATGGAAATGTAACTATGGTAACTGTTTACTTGTTGCCGTCTTTAAATTAACAGTACGGCGTTAGAATTATATAGTACAGTGGATGGGGACAAAAAAGCTGATTGACCTCCGGATTTTTTTGTACAGTTTCAATTTTTATGAAAATTTGGAATACAAAATTAGTCAACTTTTTAGAAACTCAAAAACTTCTTTCGGAAAACCAATACGCTTTTCGTAAATTTAGTGATACAGAAGCAGCAGCAATAGATCTTACAACAGATATTCTATTAAATTTAGATCAGAATAAGAAATGTGCTCTGTTATCCTTAGATTTATGCAAAGCTTTTGATACTGTAAACCATGATATATTACTTCAAAAATTATTTAATATGGGAATACGAGGAAAAATTCATTGTTGGTTTGCAAGTTATTTGAAACACAGAAAGCAATATGTTAAAATTGAAAAAAACATTAGTTCCTCAAAAATAATTTCTTGTGGAATACCATAAGGATCTATTTTGGGCCCAATACTATTTTTAATTTATATAAATTATATGCCTTTATTAAAATTAAAGGGTAGTATAAAATTGTTTGCCGATGATACAACCATCCTATATTTTGCTGACAGTAACAGTGAAATTCAAGACACAATATTAAATATGATTTAAACATTGTCTTTAATTGGTTACAATTTAATAAACTTACTTTAAATTTAAATAAATCCTCCTATATAATTATCAGCAAACAACAAAGAAAAAATAAAATTCCTTATATATCATTTAAAAATAAAAAAATAAATTATTCTACGAATATAAAATTTTTGGGATTATATATTGATGAAAATTTAAGTTACAGAAAACATATAGACTATCTTCGAAATTATCTATCACCTTTAATAGGAATTTTGTTTAAGATTAGGAATTATATACCCTTAAAATTGCTTAAAAATATTTATTATAGTTTGGTACACTCAAAATTACAATATTTAATTTCAGTATGGGGTTCAGCAAACTCAAAAATATTAACACCTTTAAAAAGACTTCAAAATAAAATTATTAAAGGGTATTCATAAATTGCCATATCTTGAACCAACAATTAATTTGTACAAACCAAATAATTATTTTGATATAAATCATATATATAAATTAAAAACATGTATATTCATTCATTCCTGAAATTAAAAGAAAAAAAAATTCAAATATCATATTAAAAATATTAGTAACATGCATGATAATACTAGACAAACAGATTTATTAGAAACTATTCAAATAAAAAGTAATTTTGGAATGAGATCAATACTCCATAACGGAATAAAAATGTACAATAATCTACCAATAAGAATTAAAAAAATTAAAAAATTATCACTGTTTAAAATACATATAAAAAAACATTTAAAATTAATTTGACTGTTTTATTAATGAGTTCTTGTTAAAGTTGATATATTTTTTTTTATGTTATATTCCCTGTAATAAACTATATAGTTGGTTGGGAATTAAAAAAAAAAAAAGTTGCTTTTACCCTCCAGATCAAAGTTTATATATGCTTTTTATTTTTAGGGGGTAAAAACCACCCCTTATGCTAAAAAATTAAAAATTCATAGAAATAGACCTTATGTAAATTAAAATCATAGCTAAATATGTAGAATGAATCTATTTTTCTGTTGTGAATTATATTTAACATTATATTTTAACGTTTCAACCCTTAAAAATCTCCCTTAATAACGAAGTTTAAAAAAATGTTTTTTCATTTTAAAATTATTTAATTAACGCTTTTATTGTAGAAAAAAAATATTTTAACATTTTGACGTATAATAAATATTTAAATTGCAAAACCTCGCAATTTTTTTGTCCTGCATCGATTTGTATAAAAATTTGAAATTAGACGCTTCTAATTGTCAAAACTTATGGAATAACATTTAAAACCTTAAGATGGGTAAAATTTGGTTTGGATTAGTTGATCAATGATTGTTTTATGTTTTAAAATACAATTCTAAAATATTTCAACCATTAAAAATCAACCATTGTTAGAGCTTAAATTAAAAAAATATATTTACCCTAAAAAATGATTAACATAGTGATTTAATTTTAGAATGCTGTTGCTTAAAATATGTACTAATTTCATTTCGCAAATTTTCGACCCTTATAAAGCAACCCTTATTATAGCTTAATTTAAAAAAAGATTTATCCTCAAAAAATTAATAGCTTGACAGATATAATTATTAAAAATATTACTGCCTGAAATATTACCAACTTCATACTTTTGTAAATTTTTAATCCTTAAAAACCACCCCTTACAACATTGCAATTCTTATAAACCCATATAACAGATACAAATAGGAAAAGAGAGTAGAATTGCATGCAAAAATTATACCGGTAAAAGTATAAAGTATACCGGTTTTATAGAATATTATGCTCCGAAGTGGGCTATTTGAATTTTACGAAAAAAAAAGTTGATTGGTTTGTTAAACATAGCTCCTTTAGTTTTAATGATAAAAAGTTTGTTTAAAAATAATTTTGTAAGATTTTTTAAGAGCTACGGGGCTGTGGTAATTAAATCTTTTTAATCCTTTAGTTTTAAAATGGGATGAGTTTAAAGGGCTAGAAAAAGGTGGTACTCGCTCGTAAATAGAGGCTTTAAACGGCCATATCTGGCCAAATATTAATTGTACAGAAAGATATATTAAATAAAAAGTCTTTGTTATCAAAAAAGCTATAATTCGGTACCCTAGCATTTTTTTCGTATCTCCAGTATTGTTGGAGTTATTTTGAAAAAAATGGCTATTTTGACGAAATTGCGGAAAATCGTTTTTCACTTTAAGCTCCAATTTTTCTAAAATTAAGCATTTAAACTTGGTTAAACTTCTAGAATGTATTAATAATACATATATAAAAAGACGGGCAGAAGGGTACAGATCTATTTTAATTAAGAGGGGAATTAGGGAGTTATTTTTAATGATCTTTTCGTAGAAAAAAGAAGGGACCGACCTTATTTTTATCATAACTCGCTTAATTTTCATGCTAAAAACTATTTTTTTGTTTTTAAAAGAAAGGTCTTATTATATGCTTTTAAAATAACCTTATATGTTTTCCTTGAAAAATGCAAACTTTTCCCGCTATTTGACTTTGAATCTTTAAAATTTAACATTTGACGAACAAAAGCTAACCATTAACAAGCCGTAGCTCGGTCTGTATTGGTTGTAGAGAAATTATAAAAAAACATTTTTTTCTAGTTTTTTTTTAAACTACAATTTTGCTACTTTTTTTTAATAAAATGCATATTTTTAGAGTTATTCGTGAAAACCCCATTAAAACATTAAAACGTCGATTTTTTCGTCGAAAAACGTTTACTTTCAATCGCGAATAACTCGAAAAATATTAGTTTTACGAAAAAAATGTATTGAACATAGTTAAAATGTAATAAAAAAATTCCACCCCCAAGATGGGGTGGCAACCGCCCCCAGGATAAAAGCACACCTCGGCATGATATAAACTTTGATCCTTGGGCTATTTCCTATCCTCTGTGAAAATTTCAGGTAAATCCATTCAGGACAAAAAAATTGCTAGCCAAAATGCCTCATCTCCTGTGCTAATAACTGATCATTGCGAAGTGTTAAGTCGCCTTTTACAGAAAAATGGAAATGGATCGTAAGGTATAGAAACAGCTAGAAGAATTTTTATAGTACACGATACAACAAAAATGCCAAATGAATGACTTTATTTCCTTCAGGACCCTTCACAATGGTCGTCGAAATGGAGAAAAACTAAAGTTTATTTTTTAATAAATTACTAAACTAAATTAAACAATCAACACTACTTATTTTGATTGCTTATAATGCTTATGTGGTTTTCTTGAAAACCACGGTCGTGTGTACCATGCTCGTATTAAGGCCGTGTTTCAGATTCCGGCACGACATGAAAGTCTTGGTTTACTTTTAATATTTTAATGTGGCTATTATCCCAAGTCTTATCTGTTTCTAAAAATTGATTGTGGCTGTGTGCACGTAAAGCTAATATTACACCAACAATTTCTTCGCGAATTAATTCATCAATTAATTTGTGAACTTCTTGTTCAGAACTTTGCAAAGTTTTTTAACCATTTAAATCTCAGAGTTCACCCTTGCCAACCTAGAAATAATTTTGACATTTTGAAACAAATTATTAATACCTATAAATTGAATTAAAGAAACTCACTTTTTTTTCAGCAGAACACATTTTTAATGAAGTTGCAATCCAAAATCCAAATAAAATTGTAGAACAATAATCATAAATTAAAACAACTCAAATACCATAACCTCACTTTTATGGATTTTGTTAAGCTGGCATCACTGAATTCACGTCAAAGTTGAAGGAAAATTAGAACACGTTCTATTTCGTGAAGTTTACGAAGTTCTTCATGAATTAATTTGACATGAAAGTTTTGGTTTTACATTTGTCAAGTTACTTCAAGAAGCGACTTCATGAATAAATTCGCAAAGAAATTGTTGGTGTAATACCGGCTTAAGGATATGAAGAAACTTTGTATTTTGTGCGAAATTTTTATTCAAACAAATCTTAAGCAGAGCGCTTTCGGTAAAAACCACCATCAGTGCAGGCAGGCATGTTTTTGCTGGAAACCCTTTAGAAAATGTATGTAACAAGAATTACGTCAGGAACATTTGTTAAATAAACCAAAATGCGAAAATAAATAAGAAAAAATGCATTTTATTTTAATCGCTTATAACTTTGTATTGGACGTAGAGGAAAATTTAAGGAGAAAAATTTCGTAAATAAATTTTCTAAAATCTAGGACTAGCTGAAAATCGCAAACTACATTATGCTTGTTACAAAACAGCAATAAACAAAAAAAAAGGTAAAAACAGGTTTTTTGCACCCTTTAGATTTTTATGAGTACCTTTATATTTGGCCAGAAAGAACTTTATCCTATAATGAAACATCTTGCTAAATTTTGCTAAAATCGATTCGAAAATTCATGCCCAATAATTTTGCAAACCAATTTCATTCGAAAAAACAATGGACGTTTTGTAAATTAACTAGAGTCCAGAATATAGGACTTGGACCGAACTCCATCACGCTGGAACCCGTTTTAATAAATATATTTTTTTTTAATTATTTTAAACTACAAACGATGCTAATGAATGTAGTAAACTCAATTTGTTTGTAGTTTTAATAATTAGACCTAAAAAATTTTAAATACATTTCTGAGCAGTAATTATTGCAAATAATGTAATTGCTACTAGTGAGATTAATGCTCAATCGTTTGTAGTTTTTTGTAGTGACAAAAAAATACTTGATGCGAGTACACAAAATATTGCATGATACGAAACATAATGGAGGCATAAAAAAGTGCGACATGTACTCAAAAACTGCAAACGATGCTTATGAATGTATTAAACTTATTTTTTTTGTAGTATCAATGATGAGGCCGAAACAATTATAAATACATTTCTGAGCAGTAATTATTACAAATAATGTAATTGCAACTAGTGGGATTAATGCTCAATCGTTTGTTTTTTTGGAGTAACAAAAAAATTTTTTACTTCATGCAAGTACACAAAATATCGCATATTACGAAAAATAATGGAGGCATAAAAAAGTGCGACATGTACTCAAAAACTACCAACGATGCTAATGAATGTAGTAAAATCATTTTTTTTTGTAGTATTAATGATAAGGCAGAAAAAATTATAAATACATTTCTGAGCAGTAATTATTGCAAATAATAAAATTTTTTTAGTATCAATGATAAGGCAGAAAAAATTATAAATACATTTCTAAGCAGTAATTATTGAAAATAATGTAATTGCTACTAGTGATATTAATGCTCAATCGTTTGTAGTTTATTGTAGGAACAAAATTTTTTTTTACGTGATGCGAGTACACAAAATTCGCATATTACAAAAAATAATGGAGGCATAAAAAAGTGCGATATGTACTCAAAAACTACAAACGATGCTTATGAATGTAATAAACTCAATTTTATTGTAGTATCAATGATGAGGCAGAAAAATTTATAAATACATTTCTGAGCAGTAATTATTGCAAATAATGTAATTGCTACTAGTGATATTAATGCTCAATCGGTTGTAGTTTATTGTAGTAACATTTTTTTTACTTGATGCGAGTAAACAAAATTTGCATATTACAAAAAATAACGGAGACATAAAAAAGTGCGACATGTACTCAAAAACTACAAACGATGTTTATAAATGTAGTAAACTTAATTTTCTCTTGTATCAATGATGAGGCAGAAAAAATTATAAATACATTTCTGAGCAGTAATTATTGAAAATAATGTAATTACTACTAGTGATATTATTTGCATATTACAAAAAATAATGGAGGCATAAAAAAGTGCGAGATGTACTCAAAAACTACAAACGATGCTTATGAATGTAATAAACTCAATTTTATTGTAGTATCAATGATGAGGCAGAAAAAATTATAAATACATTTCTGATCAGTAATTATTGCAAATAATGTTATTGCTACTACTGATATTACTGCTCAATCGTTTGTAATTTATTAAAGTAACAAAAAATTTTTTTTAACTTGATGATAGTAAACAAAATGTCGCATATTACAAAGAATAATTACTGAGCATTAATCTCACTAGTAGCAATTACATTATTTGCAATAATTACTGCTCAGAAATGTATGTATAATTATGTAAAAAATTAAGTTTACTAAATTCATTAACATCGTTTGTAGTTTTTTTAAGTACATGTCGCACTTTTTGATGCCTCCATTATTTTTCGTAATATGCGATATTTTGTGTACTCGCCTCAAGTAATTTTTTTTTGTTACCACAAAAAACTACAAACATTTGAGCATTAATCTCACTAGTAGCAATTACAATATTTGCAATTATCACTGCTTAAAAATGTATTTATAATTTTTTCGGTCTAATTATTAAAACTACGAAAAATTGAGTTTACTACATTCAAAAGCATCGTTTGTAGTTTAAAATAAAAAATAAAAAATAGATATTTATTAAAGCGGGTTCCAGCGTGATGATGCTCTTAGACCTTTGATTTCGTTCCGAACGTTCCCGAGAAAAAGAATCTTTCTATTCCAGTTATGTACATTTTTCTAAAGTTTTTTCGTGCCTGCCACCCAACAAACTTGTTTTCTGACAGATAAGACTTGGCCTATACTTCAATGCTTTTATTTAAAAATTTAAGTCATAGCAAGTTAGCACTCACAGGATTAACATTTTAGAAAGAAAAGCATGCAAATAAATAAAAAAATAAGGCTAAAAAGAAAATAGGTAAACCGTACTCGGAAGGAAGAAAAGATTCGTTCGAAGAAAAATTCGGTTACTTTTTCCTTTTTGGATGGACCAATCCCATACTAGGTATGGGCCCCTTGGCGGGCTTAACATTTCGCTTCCCCATACCGGGAGTTTGAGATGGAATACCGCTCACGAAAACGGTGATTCTGGGGGCTATTCCCCGGAAGTTTTACAAAATTAAAGTGCAAAGTTGTAGGTTTAAAGTTTTTTTGAATCGAAAATTTCGTTTCTTTAAAATACTAATTTTGTGGTGGAATTTGTCTCAAATTAAAGAGCCATGATTTACATAAAACAACTGTTTGTATTCGACTAAAAGAAAAGGGATGTAAATCAACTATACATCCTTATTTACGGTTGATTACTCTAAGAATAAATTTTAACATTAAAGAAGTTACTAAAATACTGTAGCGGCACTAAAACGTATCATTTTTTTAAATAAATAATATGCAACAAGAAAACGGGTTCCCGGGGCCCATTCCCGGGAAGTTTTAAAGTGCAAAGTTGGGTTTAATTTTTAACGAATTTCTTTTTAAAATAAATTTTGGGGAATTTTCCCAAATTCTATATTTTCTTTATATGAAAATATTAGCCTACTATTTAAATGAGACATGATTTACATAAAACAACTGTTTGTATTCGACTGAAAGAAGTGAAATGTAATTTAACTATACATCTTTATTTGCTTATTAGTGCTGCTTTCAATTCATAAAAAACGAATTTATCCGCAGCTTAAATATTAAAAAAAAAGTTACATTCTCGCTGTAGGTATCAGGATAAATTGATGTTTTATTAATAATTCATACATTTTTCAGTCTTAATGTATTAAAATTAATTAAATTAAGTATCTAAGTAAAAAAATTGTTCTGTTGTTATTTATTTATTTAATTAATTTTGTCAATAACTACTGGCTACTACGGTACTGACAACAGATGAAAAAAAAATATAGCCGATTTTGCGCCCCCAAGGTAGCTGCGCCCTTGTCGGGCGCCCATCTCGCCACCGCCTAAATACGACCCTGGATGGACGAACAGATAAAATTTTAAGAATATTATTGAGGGTACTCTTAAAGTTAAAAATAAATATGCATTTTTTACTTTTTAAAATAAGGGTATGCTATAAAATGTGATACACAACACACGTTGTAATTAAGAACCAATAGATGGATTTAAAAAAGCAATTCATTTAGTCGCCGTCCCTCGATCAATTCTCGGTTAATGCGAAGTGTGGAGCCAAAGGAGGATTTGAAAAGATGGACATGCTGTAAACAAAACTATAATTCCTTAAAATTAAAACAAAAATAACGTCTACCAACTATAATAACAACTGAGTATAACTTACATAATATCAACTACCCAGTCCATTTCGGACCAAGAAATATTGGGATTATCACAAATATATTTATCAAATTCGTACAAAACGGTTCCAATGTTTAAATCCGTCTGTATAAATTTTGCTGGATTCGTAAGACTAGTACATATTTTCCGTAAATTAGATCCTAAAAACAGTGTAATTTTAATACGTTATAATAAAACTATTACCAGAAATAAATACTAACATTTAACTATAAAAAAATCCGTCTTCTAGAAAACGGGTAGCTTGCTGGACTAAGTAAAATGCTTGGGTTCTAATTTCTACACCTTTTATCTTATTAGAAATCGGAAAGAAAGGCTTATGTTTATTAATGCTTTACAGAAAATGTTATAATAATTATTTGCCAACATTTCTTAATAAGACGCCTTGGACTACCGACTCAGTGTTCTTTTTATAGGCCATTCTATCGACTACTGACACCACCTTTTAGCAGTTGCGATTAAAAGCAAACACAGTCATCTTAAATAACGACGCGGTGTCACAGACGAACCTATGTTGCCAAACTTATTCCCATAATTATCTGTCAAGTGAAATTGGGCTGTTATTACTTAAAAACTATAATTCGTTTTTAAAAAGGAAAACTATTTTAACTTTAAGACTAAATATAGGTTTTTAAAAATTTTAAAACATGCAAATTTACTTCTTTTTTAGTTAAGTCACTGAAGGTAAATAATACTCTATCTCCGAAATTCTTATAACTGAATCTATTTTTCTGAAAACTAATGCTGCATTTACAATGCAATTCGAACTCCAAGTTGAGTTGGAATCGGCTTTCTTGTCATATGGTGGCAGCACGTTAGCATTTACAATGGGAAAAATTCGAAGTTCACTTCGAAGTGCACTTCAAATTTTGCCAAGCTGCGTGCCAACGACAAGCAAAAATTTCAAACTGTACAAATTTGTAGGTTAGATTCCATTATTTTGGAGCTGTACAGCAGCCGATCCCAATATTACAATTTTTTTCTTATTATAATGCATGCTTTACATAAAAAAAGGACAAACAACTTGAAAATTAACCACACGGAATAAAAACAAACAATCACAAAGATCATAACCACAAAATATGAAAGAAAAATCATAACCTTAAGATTTCTCATTGTAAATGACAAATTTTAAAATTCTACTTGGACTTGGAATTGCATTGTAAATGCTGCATTAGAATTAAGCTTATCTTTTTGTTTTTAAGGGGTTTTAAATACAGGGGGTAGCTACCTTCTGTATTTAAAATGAAAAAAACTATAGATTTAAGCATTTTATAAGCTGTAATTAGGTGTAAATATCTCAACTTAAAATGGTTTTTACTGTGGAATTTAATTTATGATATTTCACAAATAACTACTCTTAAGAACTGCCCCCTATAACAAAATAAATTTTAAAAAATATATTTTAGCAGCCTAAAACGTTTTAACTGTAATATTTATGTAAAAGAAATATGGTGCCAGTTTTATTGTTGTTTTTTTTCAAAAATTTGAGCGACCCATCATACTTTCATCATAACTCACTTAACTTTTGTCCAATGTCTGTTTTAAAGGTCTTTTTAAGTACTTTAAAAAATGTTTTATAAAGTTTTTGGAGAAATTTCTCGTTCTCCCTTTATCTAACGTTAAAATCTTTAAATAATTTACGGCAAACAAAAAAATACTTTCAAAGAACCATTACTCGTTTTATATTGCGCCTACAACAATAAATGAAGAAAAAAATCTTACTTTTTTTATAAGCTTTATCTTAAATAAAAATGATTTTTCTCATAAAACGCAAGGTTTTTGAGTTATTCGCGAAAAACAGTCAGGGTTATTAAAAAACCTTATAAGGCATTTTTTGCTTTAAATTAGTTAATCTTTCGATTTCGGGGTTATTTTGAATATTAAAATTTATACTCCCGTGAAGGGGTTGCATTCACCCCCGGGGTGGAAGCGCATATTTGCGCTATATAACTTTTGTTATTTGTGTCATTTTACAACTAGTGTCAAAATTTCAAGTGAATCGGTTTACTTATAAGAAATTCAAAAGGGAAAACATTCAGAAACTGAACTATTTGTGAAAAAATGTATTTTACCGAATATAGCTTCGATTAGAACTTGGAGCCCATTTATATAAGAATATTAAAAAAAGTATGGGACTCAATATGATCGTTAATTATTTATTTAAAATATTAGTTTTCTGTGACAACGCCTTGTTCTGTCCGAAAAATAGATACTATTTTAAAATAGGTTTTGTCCTTGACCAATGAACGTCTACGAATTTATATTAAAAAAAATCATGATGTAAACTGTATATGTATAAATTAAACAAGAATATTTATTGTGGTTATAATTTAAATTTCGTATTGTTAGAGCGACCTAAGTATACTTAAACGCCGAATTAAGTTTGCTACAGTAATTCTCCTTCGGAAATACTACAAATATCCATAACAAACAAACAATTCTTACTTACTGCTTTATTTTCTTGTCAATCAGTTTTATTGTAAATGTGTATTCTTAGACGTCTTTGGTAGGTTCTTTATATAGATAAAAAAATGTTTTAAATCTTAATTTCTGTATTTAAAACAAATTGCTATGCTGGCGCTTTATTATAACGCTTTTTTAAGTGCATGTCATAAAGGGAATAAATAAAGTTCTCAACGTCTAAAATAACGAAAATCATTCAAATATTTATAATTTATAACCAGCACATAAATATACAACCCATATTTCTTATATTATTTTACTTACTAATTTCAACTGTCATGTCTTTCTCTATATTACTTATTACATTATCGTGGTATGCTACAGACATTAACAAAAATGGAAGTAAATTATCAATAACTGCTAATATTCTATGTATCTCGACTTATACAAAAATGGAAGTAAATTGATCATAACTTTAAAAGTATCTTGTGCATTTTTATTTGAGATTCTGTACTTTTAATTTGATCATTAAGTTGATGCAACAGCTTTTTGAATAAACTAGAATTCAAGTAACCTGAAAGAAATTATATGTAATTACCAGAGCTGGAATCGATTACTTTTTAAAAATAGGATTCGTGATCCGGATTTGTTATACAATTTTAAAATTATTCGAAATTAATCCTTTTTGGAAGGCATCGATTTCAAAAGGAATCGATTCCTTATATTTCAATTTCAAAACGTTTAGGCAAATCCGCTTTTTGAATACGCCTTTCAATTTTCAAAATTTGACCTAAGATTAATAATTTCCAGATTTTGGCCTTAAAACCCTTATATCCTGAATCTGAGGCAAATAGGTTTATAAATACAAAAATCCAACATTTTGAATATCCCATTTAAAATTTTCAAATTTTTACCTAATATTCTTAATCAGTATCACATTGATTTTCGGAAATAAAGATAAAGAATTTTAAAACATCTGCCTATTAAAATCTTTAAATAAGGAAACAAACCTAACATGTGATTTTTAACCAAAATATGTTGTTTTTCGGATCCAGAGAAACAACATTTAAATGAATTTAAAATTTTAATATTTTTTTATTCCGCAAGCAGAGAAATAATTAAACGGTACTTGTAAACCTGCCTGTACAATTACAATAAGATGCCTCATTTATAAGTTGCTTAAGGTTTTCCCAAGAATCACATTTAAAAAATTATGAAGATCTAGCATCACAAGCTTTGGAATAAAGTTAAAAAAATTGTTCCATTTAAGGGTGGTTTCATGTTAATCTCAGAAATACCATGTTTAAATTTGCAGAATATTTACCAAAAACTAAATTGGCTAAGAGTTAGAGCACTTCAGAATGAGGCGAAAATTATATTTCGCAGCTCGGGCTCTGTGCTAAAATCTTTGACGCTTGATTTATCATCTGGATTATGTAGTATCATTCGTATCGTAGTTACCATTTGTAAGTATAAAAACTAAAGATGATCCGGATCTGAGATCCGATAAATAGGAATCGATTCCCTGAATTCAAAATAAGGATACATTTTAAAACCTCTGCGATAATACAAAAAAAAAACGTTTAAATCTTATAAAAACATTTAACTAACATTTAAAACTATTATAAGTTGTCCACCAAAAGTTGAATCGCTTTTGGTTGCATAGCATAAAAGCCCGTGAGCTTCAGACTTACGTTATAGTATAATAGCTGAAAGTTTCCCTGCGCAATGTTGCAGTAATGATTGGCTATTAAGAACTTCGGATCATCGTGGCTTTGGCAGGAAACAGGAAGCAAAAATGTAAAAAATCGCTAATAAGCGTAATTTTTTAATATATTTTTGGGATTATATTAGAAATCAGATCATCTCTTGCCATATACTTGGTATCGTGGCAAATTTGAGTAAAGTTATTTATGTGGATTTATTAGATAATTCCATTAGGCCGTGTGATTCCCCCCACCCTAAACTTTGAATGTCTGTATTTAACATAAATATGCATTGTTTTTCGGTTTAACCTAAAATAACTAGAATATAGGATGACATTTTGAATACAATGACGCCTCTTATGCCACTTTTTGACACTTCTACTCTAAAATATTTATTTTTTAAAATTCCAATATAGGGTGCTTGGTCGCCTTTTGTTTTTTATGGTTTCCCCAGACAAAGTAAAAGTTAACAAATCCTTTTTATGGGCTCAAATTATTTTTTCAAATGAAACCAGGGTGGCTCATTAGCATATCCTAAAAGAGGCGTCATTGTAATCAAAATATTATATCCTATAAAAATAAGATAAATATAACGGCGGCATTATTCAAAATTTAAAAGTACTGGGCACACCGGAAGTGATACAAAACAATTGAATAGGTTAAACAATGCATATCAGCATATGTAAGGCAAATACCCGACATAAAGAATTTAATTTTTTTAAGGTGAAAAATAAAAATTTTGCAGGTGGAACCACCTCTGAGAAACACCCAGTGTAATGGAATTATCTGATAAATCCAAATAACTATCTTTATTAACCTTTGTCACGATACTAAGTGTCTGGCAGTAGGTGATGTAATTTTATCTTGAAGAGAAATTAAAAAACTACGCTTTATTCTAGGTAGGTGTCACACCTTTGCTACCTGATACCTTCCAAAGCCATGAAATTCTTAGTAGCCAATCGTTACTACCCCTGTTGGAGACACTGCGCAGAGAAATTTTCAGCTTTTATACTATGACGTAAATCTGACGTTTACAGACTCTTGCTCTATATACACACACAGTCTCGTTTCCATGAAAATTCAATTGAATGAGTTGACGAGTTGAGTTCGTAACACCCTTATAAATCTGACCAAATATGTCATCAAATAAGCCTTTTTTCTGAAAGAAAATAAAAATCTAGAAATAAAGCCAATGAATAACTAAATAAATGTCTATACCGAAATATAAACACATCTTATATTTTTATTGGTTAAAAATAAAGAAAATGCGATTTTCTTTAACTACATTGATTACTCTTAGGGGGCGATACCTTTAGAATTTCCAAAAAATCCCTTTTTTATATATTTTAAATGTATAATACGTTAAAAATATACTGTAAAAAGGAAGAAGTGAAATAATAAATATTTATGGAGATATTGTCAAATACGTCATCGTAACGAATCTTTCAACGTGATTTTTCTCTTTATAGTACGATTGGGAGGATGTACCTAAAAGTTTAGGGATGTAGGGTAAATAAATATTTTTGGGGTCAAAACTGTTGAAAAAATGCTCAAAAATTTGGACCTTCAGTGAAACAGCCGATATACATTTCAATTTTTACCTTTTTTTTTATTTTATAGATTTATCTTTCCCTTTAACATATCAGTAATCAAACAAAAAAATCTTTTTCATTTCATATAAATAGAAAAATTTTGACAGCTGCAGCAGTTTTTGATGTCTCGGAGCAGACGCTTGAAGAAGTATTCTGCAGGGCCGCCATTTTGTAAAAAAAATCTTTCTTTACACTTTAGCAATGTAACAAATAGATGCTAAAATTAATACATGATCCAATTATTTTATCATTTCAAAAAAAATCATTAAAATCGATTGATTTTACTCTGCCTAAAGGTATCTCCCCCCTTAAAACGTATATAACTTAGTTCCTTACTTAAATCTTCCAGAAAAGGTTATAAATTTAGACCATCTTAGTAAACAGGTCTGTCAATATTTAAATACATCTTATTTGTCATTACCTGCCTGTAAAGCCCATTTTGCTAAAACTGGAAACAAAACTTGTATACATAAATTAACTACCGAATTGCTTGTATCATTTAAAATATTTATTGTTCTCTGTTCACATTGGGAGTATTTGTCGCCATCTTCACACATGGTAAATAGTAATGCTAACGCCTTAACAATTTGTTCTCGAACTGTGTCTTCTTTGTCTTCTAACATTTGTTGAAGCATAGAGAGAATTAAAGAATTGCGAATAGGACTCTGAAAATAAACAGCATACAGTTAGAGTGCAATTACGTTAAAATTCAAAAAAAAAAAAATCGGACTGCGGGATCTATCACAAAAACTGCATTTTTTTAAGGTACCTTAAATCCGATAAGTTCTGGATCACAATTTTTTTAAATATCTTTATTCCTCGTGTTCATTATTTCTTATAGAAATTTATTTTGTTCTCTGTTTCGCATTAAATTTACAGTAATACATTTCGCATGTATTTAAACACACAGACTATAACTGATGCATTTAAATGCACAATTTTCCTACCATTATACAAGTCCCCGAAAAACATTGCGGAGTTCGCACAAAAAATTTTCATCTATAAAAGGCCTATTGAAACTTAGCCCCGGTGGCCTCTGTCGATCAGGCATTGGGATTATGTCTGGTTAGCGCGTTGTAACGTGGATATCGTCTTTACGGGAAAGTTTTATATTTGAATTTTAAATTCTTGTAACTCTGTTATGAAATTTCCTGTAAAAAATTTTTGGCAGAAGCATTATTTAGGTATAAAGGGTTATATTAAAAATCTGTGACATGCCGCACCGCACAGGTGGTGTCGCGGCATTAGATCATATTATGATGTTGCCATTCAGCGATAGAGTGGAAGTGGGTGTCGCTGGCGACACGGTGAAGGTCTAAGAATGCATCTTTACATTAATAGTCCATTGAAAACTACGGTAAAAGGTCGGGTAACTGAGACTTGACTTGACGAGACCACTTGTCCCTTATGTATTTTGGGGCGCTGATTACGAAAATGGGGGTTAGAACTTGCAGCAATGGTCGGAACACCCCTAAAATTGCAAAAAAACGCCCCTAAATAGGGTTGGGTTTTGAAAAAAATTGATATTTTGCAAACTAAGTCATCTTTTATGTTTTTTGGGTCGCTGATTTCGAAAATCGGAGTGTCGAGACTGGAAAATTTGGGTTCAACCCCCACATGCGAGAAACACCCCTCCCAAAGGGTGGCTTTTGGAAAAAATTGACGTTTCGCAAACTAAGCCATCTTAAATGTTTTTTGGGTCGCTAATTTCGAAAATCGGGGTGTCAAGATTGGAAAATTTATGTTACACCCCCCACATGCAAGAAACACCCCTTCCAAGGGGTGGTTTTTGATGAAAAATGACATATAAAAGCAAAATCTAAAAATATAATATATTTTTATTAATATATATGAAATATGACAAGTATTGAACTTTTTAAAAAATATCACTATGCAGTTATATTCAAATCTAGTCTTGGTATTTTGCATGCAGAAGTAATTTCTTCATCGTCGTCAATTTCTGTTGTTTCGTCCCAATCAACTTCGGAATTTATCTGTGAATCGCAAAAATCACTCGTATCCCATTGATTTTCAGTTTCCTGAATCAATATTTCTGGCTCAAGCTCTAACTCCATTTCCTCTTCAAGGTCTTCGTCTTCATCAAAGTCTTGGATAGTTAAGGTTTTTTTTGATGTTAGAATGCACGAAATATAGATGGGAATATAGAGAGAAAACCTGAATCCACGACCTATTCGCACGCACTCTGAATTCCCATAGTGCTTCCAACGCGGCATATTTAAACTAAACAGTAGTTTTAATTCATAGGAATGTTGACTTGGTTTTCGGGTAATTCTTGTTTTCGGAAGATCACTTTAAATAAAGACTAAAAGAAAAATACGAGTATCAGAAAGATCTTGATACTTTTTATTCAAACATTAAAATTAATTTGTACGGGACGCATGTGGGGGATGTAGCACAAATGTTCTAGTCTCGACACCCCGATTTTCGAAATCAGCGACCCAAAAAACATATGGGATGGCTTAGTTTGCGAAACGTTAATTTTTTCCAAAACCAACCCCTTGGGAAGGGTGTTTCTAGCATGTGGGGGGTGTAACACAAATTTTCCAGTCTCGACACACCGATTTTCGAAATCAGCTACCCAAAAAACATATAAGATGGCTTAGTTTGCAAAACGTCAATTTTTTCCAAAACCCAACCCTTGGAAGGGGTGTTTCTCGCATGTGGGGGATGTAACACAAATTTTCCAGTCTCGACACCCCGATTTTCGAAATCAGCGACCCAAAAAACATATAATATGACTTAGTTTGCAAAACGTCAATTTTTTCCAAAACCCACCCCTTGGGGGGGTGTTTCTCGCATGTGGGGGGTGTAACACAAATTTTCTAGTCTCGACACCCCGATTTTTGAAATCAGCGACCCAAAAAACATATAAGATGGCTTAGTTTGCAAAATGTCAATTTTTTCCAAAACCCACCCCTATTTAGAGGCGTTTTTTGCAATTTTAGGAGTGTTCCAACCATTGCTGCAAGTATTAACCCCCATTTTCGTAATCAGCGCCCCAAAATACATAAGGGACAAGTGGTCTCGTCAAGTCCAGCGTTTCCCGACCGTTTACCGTAGTTTTCAATGGACTTTGTAAAAACGCTTTTTAGAAAGAGGGGTAAAATGGACCAAAAAGAATATACTGTGTGGATAAATCCTTTTAAGATACCACAACCAAAGCTCAGTAGAAACCTTGACACAATTTACTTACAGAAACATAAGGAATTAATATGGTACAAGCTTCAGCCACAAGTAAACGCCTTTCTACGTGTTTATGGGTAAGTTGCAGCCAACACTGTGGTAAAATTTCGTTTTCTACTAACTGTTCCCCTGCATATTTTGCTATACCTACAACACCTAAAAATAAAGTTAAAGACTAAGCAAGAAAATTTGTCACCTAAACGTAATAACTACAGGATCCTTAAAACTAATAAAATAACCATACCAAATAAATTTAACATAATTCACTACCTATAATGCTTAAAAGTCATACATAATGACAAGGGTTGATTTAAATGTGCATTTCTCAATTATATTGAACGGTGTAAGCTAATTAATATAAAAATATTTAAACTTGTTTAATTATTTTTTTTTGTATACATGTGAGATGTATACGACTGATTATACTGAAAAAAAATAATTGTGGAAGTAGAATTAAAGGCAATTTATCGTTTTTTAGATGCCCAAAGGACTGTATTAATATAAATCATATAGATTAGACTATTTCAGTGGTATTTGTATTGAAAATATATTAAACTTTTAAATGTCAAGCTTGGTAAAGTGCTTTGGGATTCACTGAGTTCCACAAATTTGCTAATTATATGGTAGAACAATGTCAGAAACGTATTAGAGTTTGTGCCTTTTTAAAGATAAGGATTTTTTAAACTCTTTTAGGAGTACCACTCATTCATATGCGATTCCATCTGTAGGTTTACCCAGTGAGCCTGCTAGAGAGGGTAAATTTTAACATTTGTTTTATTGAAAACTTGAGTAACCTATGTGTACCTTCTAATGTATAATTAGACCATCTGTCTAGAGAATGGCGTCCCCCACAACTCTTAGTATTCCTGATTTCCTTCAGGGAAGGGTCCATGCTTACAGGAAAGCCTTCTTCTCCCTCCCACCGGCGAGCTGTAAGGGAGCTGTCGCTTTTTATAGATATTTTAACGGCTTCTGCTTTAAGAAGTTGGCTAGTATAGTTCCATCCCTGACAATTCCCAATAGAGCGACACGTCATTTTTATGCATTCTTTTACAGTCTAGCTTGAGAGGCCCAGAACTTCCCGCTTTGTTAGTTCCTTCATCCCTAGAGTGTCCAGACTGTGGAATCTACTACCACCAGAAGTTTTGCCTTCTCCTCCAAATCCCCAAGTATTTAGGTCTCATGTCAATAGACTTCTTAAGACACCCACGGTACGTTGGTATATAGGCCTTCGCCCTTCGTGGACTATCTCAACATAAAAAACAGCTGCAATATTTCATTTTGCACTCCTAATACACAAATTAAAATTGTTTTGCATCTACACAGTTTGCTAGTGACCCATAATTTTCCGTAAAAGTCTGGTCGACCTTTTTTAGATGTTTACAATAAATTTCAATTTTGCTTATTTGATATGTATTAGTTCATTTGTAATGAAAAAATAATCCTAGAACTATAAACCCATTTTTGTTATCTGAAAACTACAAACCGGGATAAACATTTACCCCACGAGATTTTTTGCTCTTAAAATCGTTCTGAAAGTAGTAATCTGACTTATAAGTACTCGAATTCTTTCGTTTTGTTATGCCCGAGCGAATGGAGAACAGAAAATTTAATGTTATCAAGATTTAGTTGGTTAAAAATGGATATGCATAGCTATAAGTACTTAAAAACAGCCAAACTGACATTTGGTGGAGCGATTCCGTAAGTCTATCGTGTCGTTTTTTTTTTGGCGTGGAACCAGATCAAACCTGTTAGGTTTCTTTGAGTATGTCACCGGGCACATGAAATCGTATTTTACGACATTTTTTTGTGGTCTCGAACTTTTTAAATTAATAAAAAGTGATTTTTTTTAACTTATAAAAAAATTGATTTTTTTTTGTTTCCACCTTTCCAACTTTAAAACTATCAAAGATACCGAATTTTTTTGTGTCAAATTAAAGCCCACACTAGCGCTTTTAACCTTATAAACAGTTTGAGCAAATTCGCACTTTCATACCTCTAAAAATCATATAAACTAAAAATAAATATTTTTGGTATTGAAATTTTCACCAATCGGTAAACTTTTTTATTTTTGAAAATATTTTCATACATGCTGCAAGAAAATATAACAAATAATAACAAAAGTTTTGAAAAAAAATTTTTTCCTAGAGCGTATCGTTTGGCAACAGCGATTTTTTTCAGACGTAAAAAGTATTATCGGGACCCAATAGTCCCGCATGCGGATAGCGTGCGTAGTTAAGTAATACATTAGTAGTGGTGGTTGTCGAAATTTAGAGTGTGCTGTATGTATTTGAAATTTTAAAACAATGATGCGAATTATTTGTAAGAAAATTGTGTATGATGGATACAAATCTGTTTTACAAAGACCTAGAACAGCTATTAATTCTCAACCGCTGGTCGGGCGACCACCATGGCACAAGTGGTCCGCGGAGAAATTTTACTAGTCCGCGGACAATTTTCGATCCGCGAAAAAAATACTTATTAAAAAAACAATAATAACTATATTTTGGTCCGCGGGCCAAAAAAGGTTGAGAAACGTTGACCTAGAATACAAGGGTTGTTATCATTACTATTAAGTGCTGAAAAAAGGCAGGACAATCTAGCAAAAAAAAATTCTGTCAAAAAGATGATATTTTAAATGGCGAAATTAAAATAAAATATCATAAAGACTGTCGTAAACTTACACAGATTCTCAAAACTATTATCATAATTTTGCAATCAGACAGTGGCGCCGCGCCGGTCCTTAAATTATTGTGACACTAAACTTAAATGGATAGCTTTAATATTAGAAAAATGTGTTTTTTTTGCAGCAATGGTAAAAATAAAAAGAAGAAAAGTTATATAAAATATCTGTTTAAACAATATTTTAAATATTATTAGGTACCTTCATAGTATAGTTGGTACCTTTATATTAGTTTATATTTTGTACTGAAACAAAGTACGAATTTCAATTTTATCCTTATAAATCCTGTTAAGGGTATTTATTTTTTACATAGTACTGAATCTTTTTAGGTAGTAGAAAAGCTACCTATCAAAAAAGTAATAAAGCTGCCAGGAATAGAAACGACATTAATATGATATCTAAATTACGTGGCTATAAAGATTTATTTGCGTTTGATGAGAAATATAAATTATGTTACAGCCACTACATCTCTGAAAGAAACATAAAATCGCACAAAAATAGGAAAATGGTTTCCCAACCTACACGAAAATAGTTCGACAATATCTACCTTTTCTGCGAGTATTGGTAGTGATGTTCAGATAGATCTTTTACTTCCCAAAGAAATGTCCAAAATTTAAACTTTATTAAGAGCTGCTGCCATAATACGTAGTGCAATGGCTTTATGTCAACCCAAAATTGAATTTCCAACATGTACTTGTGTGAAAGAAGAACTAAAATGTTGTAAGGAGTGTAAATTTCGTTCCTGCAATATCATTATTAAAGATTTTAAGGCAGAAATGGATTAAATTTACGTAAAATGCTACTAATGAAGCGCCTAAATAACTACTTACATATTACATTTTTGGGTCTGTAAAAAAATCACCCACGGAATTGGACGATTTTTAAATTTGCAATGTAAAATATTCTTTAAGTATTATTATTTAAGGCAAAAAATGCGGATAATGTAGTTTTCACCAAGAAAAGCGCAATAAAAATTCTATAAATTGGTCATTATTTGACATTTTATTTTAACTATTTACGATTTACATGTAATAAATTCATGCATCGCTTCAAGACGTTTACAGTGTTCTAAACGGAAATATTATTAATTTATAATAAAAAACTTTGCCGTTACCATAAGGATAATTTTCATTAAATCAAAAATATTTGAATTTCAAGCCAGTTTCAAATATAATTAGGGAAAATAAAAAGCCGCTTTAACTAACCAAGCACTAATCATGACCGACCAGAACGGCGCATTTATAATAAAAAAAATTACAATTTAACGAGGAAAACCTAACCGGAACTAACCAGAACTAGATCATAGTTTGAAAGTTGTTGTTTGTTAGTTCTGGTTAGTTTTTTATATAAAAAACAACCTTCAATAATAACAAATTATTACAAAAAGTCTCGCAACATTGCTTATTCAAGCAGCATTCAGACATGTCAAAGAATAGCTTCGTATCATCTCTTTATATGGAAAAAAGAATTTATATTCCTGTTTTAAAAAAGACCTTTAACGAAGCCCTAGTTTATATTTAATGTATGTACTATATTTCTCAAATTTAATTAAAAGACACAAAGGATCCGCAATTTTTTGTTGCTAAAAATGTTTAAAAAATAATGAAGTTTTGAATGTATAATCAAAAAAATAACGAATCCCGTGGGTGGTTTTCTTTACCAGCAACCAATAAAAAAAGTTGAATAAACCTACTTATTAGGTGGGTAATTAATAACAATGATTGATATTTTTAAATGAGTTTAAAAATCTACCCACCGTTTTGGATATTTAAATTTTTTTTCTTTTCTAAACAACTTAAGCAGCCCTTAGATCTGCGTTTAAACCTGTTGAACAACTTAACCACCTACTCTTTGTAGTCGGCCGGTCTAAGCCCAACGCGCAAAAAATATGACTTTGGCCGTTAAAAAAAAAAATTACGACAATATTTTAAAAGGAATCTAAAAAAAATTTTTTTTTTTAAAAACTTTTTTTAAACATTAACTACAATTTGTACGCAGCATGTATGTATAAATTTTCAATAATAAACTTTTTTTTCGATTGCCTAAAAAGCTACTAAAAATAACAATTTTGAGTTTCGTACTATTTAAAAAAAATTTAACAAAAAAATATCAGCTTCAAGTGGGACGTTGTTTGAAGCGCTATTGTGTCTACTTTTTTCTAAAAAAAATTAACTTATTAAACATGAATATTATTAAAAATAGAGCAGTGGAGAAGTTAAAAACGTGTTTTATTGAAAACCGTTTTTTTGGGTTTTTTTAAAAAAAAAAAGCTCCGACCACTAAAAAATGTCGTAAAAGTGATTTGTGTACACGATTACCTTATTAAAGAATCCCACTAAGTCTGGTTTGGTTTACGCCGGTTTTTTTTTTGATAATAAGGGCTTTTCTTCCAAATTTTACTCCACTAATTGAACAGACAAAAATTTATAACTATTTTTCTAAACAACCGATTTGCAAATTTCCAACGGGATTTCAAAGAAAACACATATGGCTTAAAAAAATATGTACCGTCGTAATGTTTTGCTGAAAAAGTCTATTTATTTGGGACTTTAAAAATTCAAACAAATTAAGGATCCGATCAATGGAAAAAATCAAATAAATATCCATAAAATATTGGTTTTAAAGAATCTATTTTTGTTTATCTCATTGAAAATATAAAAAAAGATAAATATAACAGATATAAAAATATTCAAAAGTACAGTTACGATTTTACTTGTTATTATTTACTTATTAAAATTTACTCGGGAGATAGATATCTACCCCGATTTGTAGTTCTAGGGATAATTATTAATAGGTAATAGAGACAAAAAAAATAACATTTATTTACAGTGACTTTGGTTACCATAAACAATCATTCAAAAAATAAAAAATCTACTTTACGTTCCCCGACAATTCCGATCAGAGGAAACGCTTGAATAAATTGGTATTGTTTACATAAATATCCCCTAAAACTTTTTTGTCGGTTTGCGATCGGCGGAAGCGCCGCACGGTGTCTTTAAAGCCAAAACATCAAAGGTTTATATGCAGGTGACCTAAATTATATATTGTATATTCTTTAAACTATGACCCAGTCGATTGTTTTGTAACGTCCGAATTATTTGTAAGGACTTACTTGATAAGAAGTGAAGTTAAATAATTTGTTTTTTAGACCGTCGATAAGAGCAATTTTTTGTTTTTATAAGCAGAAAGGGACCTTAGCTCTAATTGTAGGAAATTAGTC